>APFE030795115.1:41353-88666 GCA_000404065.3 Pinus taeda
GATGGTACCCAACCCTTACTCCTCATAACTTTCTATCGTCCCTTCCATCCTCCGACACACACCCCGATCGGGGTTTTGGTTGTTTGGACTCCCATTCTCCTAGTTTGCTTGTAATCATGGGCCAGTATATCCTCCAAAGCTTTGAACCTGTCATCCCTGGGCTGTATTGGCCATAATGTTTCCAGCGAACTATTTTGTTGGTTACAAACCCAGTTAGCCAGGAAGTCAGCCGCTTTATTCCCTTCCCTTCTTACATATCGGGCCATTATATAGTCAAAATTTTGAATGAGCTCGATTATCTCTTGTATAAGGCGCATTGTCCTCCAACTTTGGCTCAATTTGTACCATGATGTGCTGTTGTTGAGTTTCACCAAGGTGGTTGTGACCAAACTAGAATCACCTTCCACCACAACATTTCGGTGCCCCATTCTTATAGCTATTCGAAGACCTTGACCTACTTGTGAAAATTCTATCACTGCAACAACTAGTTTACTTTTCCTACTTATTTCATCATAAAATATTCATGAAATTACTTCAACAAAAAATAAAATAAATACTAATGTAGATATCACATCGTAATACAAAAACAAAAATATGCACACATTGACACAGTTATTTTGGACTAATGTGCCTGGAAAAACCCAATTTGGGAAAACCAGTGTAGTAAGGGAGGATTTTATTATTCAACAATTTTCTTGTACAACAGGTTGCTAAATTGGCTTACCCATAGATAGAAAAAACTTCCATCACTTTCCTAAACCCAGCATAGGCCCTACTAACCTTTGCTATAGCCTAAAACCCTTTGCATTAGCCTATTGAGGCTCTGCGCAACCTCTCTGGGCTTCTGCGTCACTCCTACAACCTCTGCATGGATGACGTAGGCCCTCCTGGCTCTGCGTAGTCTCTGCTACCTCTGCATCTGCCTCTTCTGCGTTGATCTATTGTCTCTCTGTTCTGTACTTGTTGCCTCTTGACTGCTCTCTAGACCACTGGTTCAATTTCTCAACAAACCCTACTCCAAAAATTGAACTAACTGGTTTCCCTCAGTTTGTTCTCCAAGTGCCGCTCAAGCCTTTTCTTATACTTTTTTTGTTGACATCTCAACGACCGAGATTAAGTCCCTAATCAATAGCTAAGATTAGATCTAGCTTGATCCATGTCTTTTGGACCATTCTAACACAAATTCATACTAACACACATTAATATTTTATTTTCCCAAAGTTTAGACTTAGGGACTCCATTAAAAATATTAATTATTTTAATATCTCCTGATCTATTTAGAATTTTCCCAAACCCTTTCAGGGTATTGGAGATCTCATGTACCCCAACCTCTCCACCAAATTTCGTGGCTAGATCATATCCGATGCTACCCAAAATCAACACTCCCTCTTAGCGAGGATTGTGTTCTAGCAATACTCCTCACTGAGTATTACTCTGATCATTTGGCATCGGTACCTGTGCTGATGCTAGGCCTCCCTACCCAACATCCTTGGCACTGCTACATCCTGTACTACTGCCCATGGTTCTACCACTACCACTACTGCATCTGTACAACAACTCCCTCTGCATCCATGCTATTGCTGGTCCTTTCTCCCAGCACTGCATCCGCACTACACCTTCCTTTGCATCTGTGCTGCTATTGGTCCTTTCTCCCAACACTGCATCTGCACTGTAACTCCCTCTGGATCTATGTTTTTGTTGGTCCTTTCTCCAAACACTGCATCTGCATTGCAAGTTCCTCTTCATTCGTGTTGCTAACACACTACTTCTGAAAGGGTTTCTTTACCATCCCCATCTTTTCTCTGAAGTAGTCAAATTTTGACTTTCCAAAGGCATTGGTGAGGATATCTACCACTTGTTCCCCTGTAGGAGTGTAACTCAACTGTACAGCTCCATGTTGGACACAAACTCTGACAAAGTGACACCGGATATCAATATGCTTTGACCTATCATGAAACACTAGATTCTTAGAGAGTTTGATGCAACTCTGATTATCACACATCATCCTGGTCGCCTCCATATTTCTTCTGAATAGGTTTACCAATAGTTTTCTAAGCCATATGGCCTCACATGAAGATGTTATTGCTGCCATATATTCTACCTCAGATGAGCTCAGAGCCACTGACTTATGTTTCTTGCTATGCTAGGAGGTTATTCCTGATCCAATGTTAAAACTGTACCTAGAGGTACTTTTTTCCGATCCACTGAACTTCCTACCCAATCTAAATCAATAAATCCACTCAACCTAATATCCTTCCCCTTGTTGTACAAGAGCCCATAATCAACTATTCTCTGTAAATACCTGAGAACGTTCTTGGCTGCTGCCCAGTGAGCCCTCTTTAGTTCCACCATGAACTGACTGAGGGTGTTGATAGTGTAGCAAATATCTGGCCTGGTATTGACTAGATACATCAGGGACCCTATGAGCTATCAATATAGGGTGGGATCGACATCCTTGTCTTCTGATGCATCAATCTTCTTCCAGTTTGTGATCATTGGCATAGCCATAGGTCTACAGCGTCTCATCCCGAACCTATTTAGAATTTCTGTAGCATACCTTCCTTGCCCAAGGAAGATTTCCCCTTTTTGTTGCCAAACTTCCAGCCCTACAAAATAGTGCATTCGTCCCAAATCCTTCATATCGAACTCTGTGGCTAGATTCTTCTTGCAATCTTCAATGAGTCTGGATGATCCTGTCAGGAAGAGATCATCCACATATAATATTAAGATAAGTGGCTCGCTCTCTACAACCAGATAGTAGAGATTCGGATCCGCGCCAGTCTTGACAAACCCCATCTTCTGCAAGTAGCCATCTATTCGACCATACCACGCTCTTGGTGCCTGCTTCAGCCCATACAAGGCTTTCTTCAGTCTGCATACATGAGACTTCTTCTCATGAGTTTCAAAGCCATCTGGTTGTTCAATGTATGCTTCTTCTTCTATTACCCCGTTTAGAAATGTCGTCTTGACATCCATCTGATGGATATCCCATCCCATCTGGGCTGCAAGAGATATCATGGTCCTAATCGATGTATACCTGGCTACCGGAGTGAAGGTTTCATCATAGTCAATCCCTTCCTTCTGAGCATACCCCTTAACCACAAACTTGGCCTTGTATTTTTCAGTGTTGTCATCCGCAGTATATTTGATCTTGTAGATCCATCTTGAACCTACCATAGCTCTGTCTTGAGGCCTTGACACCACCTCCCAAACATCGTTTACCATTATGGAGTTATACTCCTCCACCATCGCATCTAGCCAGACCTGATGCTGAGCTGCCTCCTTGAAGCTAACAGGCTCTCCATCCTGAGCTACTAACGCATGATACTTGTCAGGCTGTTTTCGCTCCCTTTTACTATTCCTTGGCTCTTCGATGAAGTTCTCTGCATCACGCAGAATCTGATGAAGTTCCCTATTGGTTCTTCCTCTACCAACAGGTGCTTCTGTTTTCTCCTCTTCCTCATCCTAACAATCTCCCTGATTTGAGGAAGGATTCTTCACTTCCGTTGGTTGAAGAGGCATGACCAACGGATCCTCTTTCAACTACTCCTTGGAAGGCATTTCGTGAGATCTTCTGAAAGCTTTGTCCTGCATGAACTTTACATCTCGTCATACTACTACCTTCCTTCTCCCTAAAAGATAGATCATGTATGCCTTATCGTTCTCGCTATATCATGCCAAATACCCCTTTTCTGTAGTCTGATGCATCTTCTTCCTCTTTTCTTTGGGTATGCGAAAATATGCCAAACTACAAATATCCTAAAATGACTGACTTCAGGTGTATTCCCAGTGAAGAATTTCTCTGGAGTAATCTTTCCCAATGCCCAATGAGGAGTTATGTTCTAAACATAGACATATGTGTTGCATGCTTCTGCCCACAAGAATTTTTGGCATATCCTGATCATACAGCATGGCCCTAGTTGCTTCTACAATAGTCCTGTTTTTCCTTTCTGCCACCCCATTCTGCTCCGGATTGTAGGGAGCTGTCCACTCTCTTATGATGCCCTCCTTAGCACAAAAATCAATGAAGTCCTTATCGACATATTATCCACCATTATCTGAGTGCAAGAATTTTATTTTCTTGCTTGTCATATTCTCCACTAGAGCCTTGAACTTCTTGAATCAACAGAAAACCTCATCCTTGGTTTAAAAAAAATAGATCCAAGTTTTCCACGAGTGGTCATAAATGAAAGTAAGGAAATAATCGACACCTCTAAGAGCTTTGACAGACATAGGTTCGCAAATATCTGAGTGTATCAATCCTAGTACACTCTTGGCCTTGTGGTTGCTCCTAGGAAATGCGCCTTGGCATACTTTCCTAGAGCACATCCCCTACATACATCATCTCGTTCCGTACTCAGATCCGAAACTCCTATTACAGTGCTTCTAAGAATTCTTAGAGCTCCATAGTGCAAGTGACCCATCCTTCTATGCCATAGTTCATTCAAGTCTTTGTCCCCATGACTACCTATTAGTGCCATTGGAGATTCTAGTTGTAATATGTATAACCGATTACTTTTGATCCGGATCTGCACTTTCTTTTTCTAGCTCGGGTGTTTGATGTATACCTTTTCCTTGATGAAATAGACGTCATAGCCCTTGCCTTATAGTTGTGACACGGAAAGTAATTTCATCCCCAATCTTGGCACATGCAACACATCTGTGGCATGAAACTGCTATCCCAATTATGTCTGAAAAAACTATGGTACCCTTTCCTACTGGAGTACACTTTGCCTTGTTCCCCATGGTGATCTGAAAGTTCATCTTCTCTTCTTGATATTCTGAGAAACACTCACTGATTCCCGTCATATGCCATGAGGCTCCACTGTCTATATACCATACTTCTGATGATGCAGCACTAGTCATGCACACCACTTCTTCTTCCAACCTAGAAGCCAACATAGAGAAATCAAAATCTCTCTCTCTTGTACAATCTTATGAAAAACTGCGTGACCTGAGGTGGATGCCTCTACATCATGGTCTCGACCCATAACTGATTTTCCCTTTCTGTCTCTGATTACTTCCTCTAATACCATGTGAAAGTTCTATCACTACAACAACTGATTTACTTTTCCTACTTATTTCATCATAAGTTATTCATGAAATTACTTCAACAAACATTAAAATAAATATTGCTACAGATATCATATCATAATACATAAACAAAAATATGCACACATTGACACAATTATTTTGGACTCATGTCCCCAGAAAAACCCAATGTGGGAAAACTGGTGCAGTAAGGGAGGATTTTATTATTTAGCAATTTTCTTATACAACAGGGTGCCAAACTGGCTTACCCACAGATAGACAAACTTCCAGCACTTTCCTAAACCCAACATAGGCCCTACTAAACTCTACTATAGCATGAAACCCTCTGCGTTAGCCTACTGTGGCTATGCTTAGCCTCTCTGGGCTCCTGCATCACTCATGTAGCCTCTGTGTGGATGATGCAGGCCCTTCTGGCTCTGCGTAGTCTTTGTTGCCTCTGTGTGGCTTCCTCTAGATCTATGTCTACCTCTTTTGCATTGATCTCCCGTCTCTCTATTCCATACTTGTTGCCTCTTGACTACTCTCCAGACCACTGGTTCAATTTCTCAGCAAACCCCGCTCCAGAAATTGAACTGAATGGTCTCCCTCAGTGTGTTCTTCAAGTGCCCCTCAAGCCTCCTCTTATAATTTTTCTGTTGACATCTCAACGGCCGAGATTAATCCCTAATAAATGGCTAAGATTAGATATGGCTTGATCCAAGTCTTTTGGACTATTCTAACGTAAATTCATATTAATACACATTAATATTTTATTTTCCCTAAGTTTAGACTTAGGGACTCCATTAAGAATATTATTATTTTAATATCTCTCGATCTGTTTAGAATCTTCCCAAACCCTTTCTGGGTATTGGAGATCTCATGTGCCCCAACCTCTCCACCAAATTTTGTAACTAGAGCACATCCGATGCTGCCCCAAATCAACACTACTGCTGCAAATTCTGCCTCGTTGTTGCTTGTTATCCCACACGAGTCTGCATAAATGTGCCATGTGTTAGCTTGAGTATTTCGGAAGATGCCACCTAGTCCTGTTGTACCCTGGTTCCCTTTTGAAGCCCCATCAAAATTAATTTTTATGAAACCCTCTCCAGGGGTAGTGAATTGAACCCGAGAGTCTATATCCATCCTATCTTTTTTCCAAGTATTTGGAACCGGCATTTCCATTAATAGGTTAATTTTTCGAAGAATTCTTGCTTCTTGGGTGGGAATTGCCAATCCTCGGGGCTCCATTGTTCTGCTAGTATAGTCTCCCTAATGTTTCTAACTATTCCTTCCCATACCTGTTCTTGGGTTGAAGTTTTATTTTTGAAGATTCTGCGGTTTCTTTCTTTCCATATGGCCCGTAGGTTTAAACCTAAGTCCAGTCCCCATGCTCGGTTCAATACTAGACTTGAGAAGATATTGATGTGCCATAGAAGGATTGTTTCCTTCATGATGTGGAAGTCAAGATCCATCCTTTCGAAGACTCCTTGTAGTTGGCCCTATTTTTGTTTCGCAAACGGACATGAATTCAACATATGCTCCATATCCTCTCTGTTTTGTTGGAACATCCATGATCCGGATTTAAACAGGAACGCAGTAAAATATAGAGATAACCATATACACAAAGATGCAACGGAAATAATGCTTCATTTCATTAATGGAAAATACCGAAATATGCTTACAACCAGAAATGGGAATAAACCAGCTAGGGCGATGGTAGCTTATCTCTGAGAAGAGATGTGCGGCTACATGCCTCTGAACTGTTCTGAACTGTGTTACAATGAGGCTCGAAGGCCTATTTATTGTTGAGAAACAATGGAAAACCTTCACATTCCAAAACCTACCCCTAGAAGATGAAACACCAAATTGTGGGCCCCATTTGGGGGTAAGTTGGTACATCAACTTCCCGAGGTCGTAACTTTAGCATATGATCTCCGTTTGACGCGTACAATAGCTCATTAGAAAGATCTATTCGAGCACTATCATTGTTGGAATGGGAAACATTGCAACCATGTTGCCCCCGGATTCCCCAAAAAACGTCGTTTAGGGCCTCAAAACGGATCTGGAAGTTCAAGACCCGAAAAACTGCTAAAAATAGTAAGTTGTGCTACAATTAAGGAAACTTAAAATGCTGAGAAAGACAATGGTGGGGGGCCAGGTGGACTTGGCAGGTGGCCACCAATATCCACCTGGATCAATCCAACATAAAGACGGGCCCTGAATTCCTTTTTTCTTAAGTTGATCCCAGGTGAGGATCGTCCCTTTGCATACCAACCATAGGAAATGGGCTACGTTTTGCCACCATCCCCCCTTCCATATTTTTTTCCAAAGGAGTCCTTGTCCATCTTGGCCTTATTCTGCCTTCAAGTCATACGCTTCTTTGATGGTGAAGATGCCTCTTGTGGAGTGACCCCATCTCAGAATGTCTGGGTCATTCCTAATCATGATTTGTCTTGATCTCATTTCTTTTTCAAACTCTGCCCATTGCAATGTCTCTATACCCAGGCCCCAATCTTCCTTCTTCTTCCATCTCCTCCAGTTCCCTGTTCCTTGCTCTTCTTTCTAGAATTGCTCTACGTATTGGATATTGTTATCCTTGATAAATTGATATAATGTCTTTGAGGTCTTGTCTATCTATAATTCTTTTTCTTCTCTGCCATGAGTCCTCCCAAAATCTTGTTGTTTTGCCATTTCGAATTTCCCAAAAAGCATGTTGGTTAATGAGGTCTCGATTTTGGCTTGCCGAGTTCCAAATTGTCGATCCTTTGGGTGGGTCTCTATACCGTAATATATCCTCAATTCTCTCCGACATGTTATATTTTCTTGTCCATATTTGTTTCCATAAGTCCCATCCTCCCCAGACATCCCCACCATAATTTAGCTCCCATTACTTGATTTAAAGTGTATAGATCCCTGAGGCCAAACCCTATGTTCCACAATATTTATTAACACAAAATTTAATAAAAAAATAAATATACTATCTTATTTTTTATTTTATAAAAATCCTCCCTATATAACACTTTTATTAAAATATATATCTTTTTATTTTATATTTAAGTTAAATTAATAATACAAAATTCAACTTAAATCACTAATACCAAATTCATATGCTTTGATAAATTAACCTCACTTTATTAAAAAAAACATTCACTTTAATATAGTTTAGTATAAGTCATAAAGTCGCTTAATATGGGACTATTACAGCAACTTGACACTTTGCTTTTCCAAAAATACCTATCAAAGCTACAATCATCATTGACAAAACGAGGAGTGCTTAGATACCTCAAATGTCAAATTTAAGTTTTGTTGTGCCCCTATCCAGATTGGACTCCTTTGTTCTAGCATTAAACATATATCCGGAGGGGAGTGAGAGTTCCTTGAAGATCCATCACTTAAAAGTGTTAATAAGAAGTTAGGTTTTTTATTTTTATATTTTGCAAAACCTTTAGTTGGTGTCTTAATTTTATCACAGGATGTTTTATGTTTAAAGTTACATATTTCAATGAAGGGGATCAAAGATTGACTGGTTTTGTAATTCCATTAAGATCTATTTTGGATGCTTGATGTTATGTTTGATATTAGAGTTTTTTTAATGGTGAATATTAATTAATATTTGCTTTATTTTTTATTATTATTGGTATAATGTTTTTTTTTATAATAAAATAATTTAGATTTATTTTAATTGAGTGGAGAGATCAAATTTTTTGAGATGCAAATTTTTTTAAAAGTGAAAAGAGATACGATTGTTCCGCAATTAAGTTAGATCTAGACTGATATAATGAAAATTTCTTAGCTATTGAGGTTAAACTTGTCAACTTAAAAAAATATTCATTTTATTTTATTTTTTATTATTCCATTATTTTAACTATTTCATTATTTTAATAGACTTTTGAGTACCAACAGTGACAGTAGTTTGAGTGCATTGTGGGGGAAGATCGAAATAGAGATTCTGATGCAAAATTGGGATATTGCTCTTGAAGAGCTTAAATGGTTGAAAGAAACTATTGATTCTAAGGTCTTCTTTGATTCCACTGTTTATTTCTTTATGCTTGCTTTTTATAGTGCTTTTCTTTTCTTACTAATGGGTGTTTATGGATAACAGAAATTTGCATCACCCCTCAATCGATTACAAAATCGATTACAAAATCAGACATGGTTGATGCATTGGTGTCTCCTTATATTCTCCAATCATGAGAATTACAAGAATGGTATCATAGATCTCTGTTTCCAAGAGAGGTTTGTAATGCCTTAATTCTTTGATTATTTCCTATTTGTCCATATCTTAGTACTTATATTAATAGTCTCATAGTAGACATTTCATTGCTGTTTACATGTTTGGCAATGTTCAAATTGATTGTCTGGCATGTTCATAGGTTCCTCCTATAGTTACCAGCTTGCTTATACTTACATAATCATTAGCCACAAATTATTCTTGAGATCAAAATACTGTACTTGTTTTATGTGAAGGATAAAAGGAATACATTTAGATGGCTTTATAGCCTGGAAGACTGATCAACTGACAACTGGTGAGTTAAAGTGTTTGAAAGCATGAGAGCTGGAAATTTTAGAGCACGAGAGTTAAAATAATTAGTGCTTGAGCAGAATGAAAAAGCAAAAAAGCCAACACATGTCTAGCTAACAGGGTTCGAACACATACCATGGCTGCTTTCTTAAACGGCGTTCATTGCATGCATTCTGATGTACTGAGTCCTGAAAGGATGCTGGTCTTTTTAAGAGAGATTATAACTGAAACGAGCTATCTTATTGCAGATACTTGGAGAGATGACTAGCCTTGGATATATGTTTCCATAGGTGCTGGAGTGATTTTTTCCATTGTCGATGTCAATTATTAGCTGTCCTGCCATTTCGACCAGTGCCCTTAGCTGGGCAGTTAGCTTCAGTATTGTTCTCCCTGTAGATGTGGGAGGATCAGATATGCTCAAATCTATATGATTTTGAAAAATATGAAATATGAAACTCAGAAAACAAACCTTGAAAAACAACATCAAGAAAGCCAACAATCTGAACATGAAGACTGAAATTTAAGAGTAAAATTTCTCATCTTCTATTGCTAATTTTGGTTAGCACTTTCATGCAAAAATCAGCACATAAAACGTTATAATGTTTTGTCCTCTCTGTTGGTCACAAGAGGCAAATGAGTTCAGAATTCTGAAAGTGATAAAATAAGAAGTGTATAGGGCATATGGACAAGTATAACAGTCCCATCAACAACACCCTAGGGTTTCCTGATGTGCCCATATATCACGTTCCCAATTTTGGGAGACATTTTCCAATTGTGTGAAAAAAATTGCTGCAGACATTTCTGCCACCTTCCTTGGACGATAACTTTGACCACATTGTACTTTATAAGTGATACTTGAATTATGTCATTTATGATATTTGGTACACAGACATTTTTTGTGGATGTTAGATATCATTGCAGTCCATATTACATGACACCAGAAGTTGATTTGTTTAGTGCAGGGGTCACTTTGTACATTATACCAGAGGTTGATTTGTTTAGTGCAGGGGTCACTTTGTACATTATAGGTTGATTTGTTTAGTGCAGGGGTCACTTTGTACATTATTTTATTGTGTGGAGTGCCACCATTATGGTTTTCATGTTAATGTTTGTAGAAATATATTGTGACCAATTTGTCTTTTTTTTGAATTGTAATCTTACAGTGCGGGAAAATTGTATTTAGTATTTTATGCAATTTGTATACAGAAATGATGGAGCAGGTGGTTTCTTAGGTAAATGCAGTCAAATAGATTTCAAAAGAGATCCATAGCCAGATGTCTCTCAGCATTGCAAGATTCATGTTCGGTAGATGCTTGAGCCTGATCCTAAGATTTGGTTAATTGTTCAAAGTAGGTTTGATTTGGTTAATTGTTCAAAGTATGTTGCTTTATGTTATGACTAAATTCTAACTTTAAGCCTATTGGGTGCAGTTTTAGCTTACAGAATTGAGTTCTGTTTATAAAATGTAATTAAACAGCAGAGAAAATTTCAAATTACTTATATCATATGTAAATTAAATTTAACTCCCACTTTAGATCCAACGGAAAAGAAGCATGCATGATAATGGTATGAAAGCATGCAACTATTTTCTGCCAGTTAAAGGAGTCTAACTAACTTTGTAAAGTTATTAACCGTGAACTGGCCCTTCATCACCTATATCAGTGAATGAATACTCTTATTTTTCATTACATTTTGTTAAGGGCACTGTGGTCTATAATATTTAGGAAACTATGACTTTGTTCGTGCTTATAATGTTGCACAGCTACAATTTTTTTTAGCAGTCCATAACCACTCCATTTCTCAAGTATCATCTTCCATGCTTGTAGAAAATTTCGTCCTTTCTGCAAATCCACGGAAAATAGCACAGTGGGTAAATCTGATTACTCAATTTTTATTGTCATTATATTAGTAGTTACAAGGACAAGTCCGCAGTGCAGTTTCATAGTTATCTGTTTAGAATAAATTCTATAGAATATTCAATCGGTTAGCAATGGTACAGTGTGTCTTTCAGAATTGTTACTTGTATGACCTAAAGTTGAAGGCATTGAAGCTTGTTTTAAATAAAATTTCGTTTCTAATATGATTTTTTATCTTCCCAAGATGTATAACAGCAATGACCACATTAGAGAAAAAGTGGGTGCAAGAGTGACCAGCTGCAAGAGAAGATAAAGTGAATTAATCTTTTTTCCCTCAATCCACAATTGTTTCTATTCCTTTTGTTTGTGTCAGCTTCTTATCATTTCTTGAATAAAGCAAGGTTTTCCATCGTTTCTTTAACATTATGAAATTTGTCCTGAGATCTTTTCGGTAATGAAGTGAACAACCCAACTTTTCTGGGTTCCTTACATGTCACCTTAGTTGTCTCTACTTGCTCTTTTTTAATCACTCCAATTAAATATATTTGTTAAAATTGATATTGTTTGGGTTTGCAATTGGATGTTAGATGTCAAAATGGACTAGGATATAACTTACACTATTGTTAACTTCTTACCAGGTGTTTTGAATATTAATAATATTGAAGTTTTTAATGTATATCGTAAATGATGCCTCACTTGTGAGATGCTAGTTTGACCTGGGGTAACCATTTAGAAAATGTTTTAGGTTTGGAGCATCCAATGTTTGCTCCACGAAATATGTGGATTTACTTATGACATTTGGACTTGATGCAATGCACATGGCTTCTTTGAATGGGAATTTTGACTATGTACAATTGCTATTTGTTTTGAATATAAATTACTTTTTGTTAGCAGTCAATAGGGGTTCTTGTCTCTATGGTGTCTAAGAGGCTAAGAAACACATGAGGATAATAATCTCCAAGGCCCATAAAATATTTCTAAGGAGAATGTCTCTATTAGATTAATTAACCAATTATTAAATGTTTTCCTAAGTCTAACTTAGGAAAATTGGTTAATTAAATCAGATTAATTGAGGAAAATCGATTTTTCTCTAGAGACTTCTAGAAAAGTCACTTGATAGGGTCAAGATGATCTTAGCCATTGACTATGATTAGATCGTGGCCATTGGTTGCTCAATAAGAGATTATAAGAGTAAGTCAATGGGGCATCGGAGATCACTCAAAGACAACAAATTGTAGTGATAGCAAGGGCACAGAGGGAGACACCAACAGTGAGGTTTCAACAGAGAGATTGGGAAGAGAATTTCCAAAGAAATTCTCTATAGCGATTCCATCATTCTAGGAGAGGAAGGGAGGTTGAATTATTCTGCAAAGAAGTCGTACCAGGCAGTGGAAATTAGCCAATTCACAGAGTTGGGCAGCAATTCAGTTTCCAATTGCCGAAGACAGGTGCTGGAGGAGGTACGAGTTACTCATTAAATTTGCACGAGGCAGAGATCATTGTCGAAGGTGATTTCTAGAGGCAGGGCGTGTTCCAGTTGAGGTCGTACCCATTTCTAGTTCAACAAGTGCATGTAGCAGACAGTCAATGTGAGTTGCACTGAGGTAGATTTGTTTTTGCAAAAGGAAACTTAGGTTTCCAAATCGATTTTGGCAGTAGAGATACAATATGTCTGAGCTTTCCCAGTGAGGGGCAAGTTGATTGTATTTCTCAATTTTGTTGAAGAATAATAATATAAACCCTCGTTTGTAGAATTGGTTCTCTGCACATTGAGGTTTTTCCGGGGACAATTTGTCCAAAAATACCGTTGTCAAATATTTTGTGTCTGCGGATTGTTTCTCAGTTCCTATATTTATTGTGAAGATTGCAGTAGTGAATTAATCGTTCAATGTCCATTAGATAGAAGATTAAATTCCAATTGTTGCAATTAAGGAAATTTCACATGATATCAAAGCAGACCTAAGCGCAAAGGGTTTGCAGGAGTAAATCGGCGCATGGCACAAGAAGAGAAAAACCAAGGGTTTTAACTCGGTTCGATTTCTTTAGTTTATTTGAGTTTCACAAATTTCCAAAGATGGTCGCAGCAGGTTTGAGACATTAGGATAGATTGGATGGAGCTTCCAACTTTAGCGCGTTGAAATTCAGAATGTCATTTTTATTGGACGAGTTTGGATTGAAGGAATATGCAAAGAAAATTATTGTCGTACCGACAGATCCACAATAGTTGGCCACCTACAAAAAGGAGAATGCCAAAGTGAAGAGGATTATCCTTGATGGAGTCAAGGACCATATTGGTTTGCATATTTCTGAGAATGACACAATAAAGCACTTGTGGGGTGCTATAATCAATTTGTACCAAAATCCTACAGAGAATAGGAAGTTGATTCTCCAAGAGAAGATGAGGACCATCAGGATGCATAAGGGTGAGGATGTTGTATCCTATCTCACCATTGTTCGATTTTCCAGAGATGAATTGGCTATAGTTGGAGATAAGCCAAGTGATGACAAGCTAGTGTGAATAACACTTAATGGGTTTTCCAAGGAATGAAGTATGTCCGTCCAAGTGATTTTTGTGTGAGATACACTTCCAAGTTGGGATCGCATATTCAGTGACTTCACTCGGGAGGAGCTTAGGCTCATCTTGATCAATGGCACTAGTAGCAACAACAAGACTCTAAAGATGGAGAAGGAGCAAGAAAATGTAGTGCTTACAGGAAAAGGGAAGGCAAAGAACCGTTCCAGTGAAGGACAAGGCTCAAAAGGAGATAAGGAGAAAGACTTGAGTAAAATCAAGTGTTTCGGTTGCGGTCAGCTAAGACACTAGTGCAGGCGCTTAGGGAAAATTTGGTTATTTCTGCTTACAATAGCAAGACCATTCCCAATATTGACACAACTGTATAACTGATTTTGAATTTACCTACTAACTATGGCAGATCTCTAAATACTATAAACATGTAATTCCAATGAAAATAACACAATATCAAATAACAACTAATTCAAAACCTTGATTCACCCCCTATTATCTTGTAACATTGATCTTAGTTGTGCAAGGTTTGATTGGCATTTTCATTGATGGATGTTTTATCTGTTATTAAGCTGGATTATTAAACAAGGCCTTTGTAAATAGATTTCCACGTGGTCCAAGATGTACGACCCAGCCACCGTTGATGGGGTTCTAATCTACGGTGTTAATTATTTTGACTCTTCAACGACACCCTTTTACCCTCCGATCTGGCGGTGCAAAATCAAACTGGTATGTTTGCTCTCTACTTGACTCAGCTATGAAACAAATTCGGGACTTAGTATCGCACGTTGGAATAATAGTGTGTCCTCTCAGCGAATCAGACCAAACTGAACCAGGATCTAACAATGAAATCAATCCTTCAAATCAACATCAAACCCTTCAAAACGTGGATCTATACCACTGCGCAAAGGTTAACCTGATATAGGATTTAGAAACCGAAACGTTGAAGAGGCAGAGCACAAGGTATGTCATTCGTTGTCTACGCTACCTCCTGGTATCAATTGATCAGTAACACGATCAATGGACTCAATTTCACAACCAAATTCAACGTACAAACTAGGTTACATATATAAAGAGGATTCACTTGCAAAAGGCACATCATTTTTATGTTATATAATTTTTATTCCATCACAACAACAAAAAATCCCTTTCCGAATCCTAATTACAAATACAAAAACCCATCAAAACTCTATCCAGATCCCCATGATGTGGATCTGCCAACCAAATTAGAGAATTGTTGGCCTAAATTTAGATAAAAATTATCATCCTAGCTCTAGATAAGATCTGAGATTACATTTTGGCTATAATGGCCATTATTAACACACACTTAACATTATTATGGAGACAGTGACTCCTATTAAAAAACAACTCCATTAATTGAATTCTATGAATAAACAAATAGAATATTAACACACACTTAACATTATTATGGAGACACTGACTCCTATTAAAAAACAACTACATTAATTGAATTCTATGAATAAACAAATAGAATTTCAAATGGTGCCTATGCATCATACTTCTAGAACGGGGCTTCATTAGGAGAGCAATACTATACCATGTGCATTCATATTGGGGAAAATATATTGAGTAAAAAATGACATAATATATTGGGGGATACATAGGGAGTTAAAGGGTTTTCATATTGACATGTATAAAAAATGGAGGTCAAAGTAAATGAAAAAATATAAAGGGGTATAAAAAATGTTAATGAAAAAATGGATACCTACAATATCTAGTGAAAGTAGGGGATTTTTAAATTGTGAAGGTGTATTGGGTTTGTGGGTTAAATAATGTGATTTCTAGAGATATTTTCCAATATGTAGTTAAATTAGACATATTGTTTAGTATGTCATGAACACACATGATATGTCAGAGGTTAATTGAGTGAAGCCCCGTGACTTCTAGGCTTGAAAATGTTCATGGACTCTTGTCCATGAGGCCTTCAATAGTATGACCACTTTTTTGTAACATTGTGGCAGTTATCCATGTTGAGTCCTCAACTAGATGGTCTTTCCATTTCACTAATTATTCGAAATACTCCTTCTCCCTTATCTTTTTCTTCACTTTCATATCCAAGATTTTTTCTGGTTGTAGAGGTTTAGTTGCTGCCATTGAATCTGTTGTTTCTTTTAATTGTCTTCACGACTTTGAGCTGCTTCAACTAGTTCACATGCATGAAACTTATATGAATCTACAACATTAAAAATGAGTGAGATGTCCATCCATGTTGGCAACTCAATTTCATATATGCATTATTAGAAAACTTTCAGAGTATTTTACAAGGACCAATTTTTTGTACTTCAGTTTGTTAAGTTCTCCTTTGGGGAATCTTTCTTTCTTCAAGTGTGCCAAAACCAATTCACCAATTTTAAAAATTTGTTCTCTTCTTCTCAAATCTTCCATGTTCTTGTATTTGAGACTGCTCTCTTGTAGTTTTTTCTTTACTTATTCATGAACCTCATTCATTGCTATAGCAAATTTCTCTCCAATTGTACTTCTTCGCTCAGCTCTACCTAAATCCCTAAGTTCATAAATACCCCTTGGATTCATTACACAATTTGAAATGGACTTTGATCTATGCCCCTGTTTGGGGAGTCATTGTATGCAAATTCAACCTGAGGTAGTACTTGATCCCACTGTTTGGGATGTTCCCCAATTAGGCTCCTCAAAATGTTTCCCAAACTCTAGATAACTACCTCAATTTTCCCATATGCTTGTGAGTGATAGGTTGAACTATAGCTCAAATCTGTGCCAAATTTTTTCCATAAAGTTTTCCAGAAATATCCAAGGAATTTAGTGTCTTTGTATGAAACAATATTCCTTGGAAGTCCATGCAATCTCACAACTTCCCTAAAAACAAGTTAGCTATGTTCATAGCTTCACTAGTCTTGAAGCAAGGAATGAAATGAGGCATTTTAGAAAATCTTTCCACAACTACAAAAATGGAATCATGGACCTTCTGTGTCTTTTGTAAACCCAATACAAAATCCATGTTGATTGAATCCCAAGGTCTACTAGGAATTGGTAGTGGTGTATAAAAACTTGTGTTTTCACTTTTTACCTTTTGCATGCTGGTAGATTGCACACTTGTCCACAAATTTGTGTACATATGTTCTCATATTTGGCAAAAAATAAAAGTGTTTGAATTGTTCAGAAGTTTTGTCATGTCCAAAATGTCCACTTAATCTTCCACTATGCTTCACTTTGATCAAGTTTTCTCTCATTGAGCATTTAGGTATACAAAGCCAACTATTTTTGAATAACAAACCATCTTGTAGTATATATTCTAGCCATGGGATTCTATCTTTGATTGTTGGGCTCTTACAAGCTTCCAATGCCTCCTTAAACTCTGTATAACACTCATATAACTCCTTCATGAAGTCAAATCCTGTAATCTTCACTTGCCTTTTCTGCATCACCAAAGTCCTCTTGCTTAAAGAATCTACAATTTTGTTAGATTGCCCATTGATATGTTTCAATACAAAAGTGAAATTTTGTCAATACTCAAGCCATTTTACATGTCTCTGACTCAACTTTGGTTGCAACATGATGTACTGCAAGGCATGGTTATCATAAAACAAAACAAAAAACAGTGCCTCCATTTTTTTTAATGCTTGAACAACAACATAAAATTTCTTGTCATAGGATGAGTGTTTCTTCCTAGTTTCATTTAACTTTTCACTAAAATAAGCTATGGGATTTTCCTCTTGACTCAAAACTACCCCTATGGCTTCTCCACTAGCATCACACTTCACTTGGAAAGGCTTTTGGAAATCTAGCAGAGCTAAGAAGGTTGTTCTAGTCTCAATTATTGGAACACTTAGTTTGTTGAAATTTCTAATAAATTTCCTATAAAAACTAGATATCCCATTAAAGCTTCTTACTTTGAAAATATTCTTGGGAGAAGGTCATTCTTGGATATCCCTTACCTTTTCTGGATCCATCTTTAACCCTTCCTCAGAAGTGACAAAACCAAAATATACAAGCTTAGGTTTCAAAAATGAACATTTTTTAAGTTTATCAACAACTTCTCTTATTGCAATTTCTTCATGACGTCACTCAAATGCCTCAAATGATCTTCTTTGGACTGACTATAAATTAGAATGTCATCTAGATAAACTATGACAAATTTCCCAATAAAATATTTTAATACCTCATGAAGGTACTTAGTGCATTTGATAATCTAAATGGCATGACAAGCCATTCATACAAACCATTTATTTGTCTTGAATGTTGTCTTCCACTCAGCTCCCTCTCTTATTCTAATTCGATGGTATCCACTTTTTAAATCTATCTTTGAAAAATAATTTTCACCCTTCAAACAATCCAATAAAACATCTATTCTTGGCAATGGAAATCTATACCTGATTGTGATTTTGTTAATCACCCTTCAATCAGTGCACATCCTCCAGCATCCATCCTTCTTTGGACTTAGTACTACTAGCACAACACATGGGCTCAAGCTTTCTCAGATCAATTCCTTGTCTAGCAGCTCTTGTACCTGATTTTTCATTTCTTCATTCTCACAAGGATTCATCCTATATGCAACCTTGTTAGGAAGGCTCACTTTAGGTATCAAGTCAATGTGATGACTAACACTTGTTTTGGGTGGCAACTCATTTGGAAAATCATCCGCAACAATGTCATGATATTCATTTTAAATTTCTTGAATTTCAATAGACAGATCTAAAATTTTAGTGGTTGTAAATACTACTTTAATCTTGCAAACCAAAGAAAAATTCACCTCATCATTCTCTAGTTGCCGCAAAAACACTTTTCCACTCATCAACAAGGATTTTGGATCACTTCTTTCAGTTGTCTCATCTTCTTGCAATGTCACCAAAGTTTTACTCAGCCCATCCTTTTTAAACTTGTAGACGTTTCTCTTTCCCTCATGTATGGCATTATGATCATATTTCCATGGTCTACCCAAAAAGATGTGGCACACATCCATTTGCATGGTGTCACAAAGAATTTTGTCTTTGTAGCTGCCTAACTGCAAATCCACTTCACATTTCTCATTAACCAACAACTAATGGACTTTTTGCAACCATGAAACCTTGTATGGTGTTGGATGCTTTATCCTCTTCAAATTCAACTTTCAACCAATTTAGTGGACACCAAATTCTCTGTACTCCCACTTGTCAATTACTGCCTTGGAGCACTTTCCCTTGACCTTGTACATTTGTAAATATTTCTTTCCTCTTAGTTGGTTCAACAACTTCCTTCTCTAATTTCAACAAAATTTATTCAACAAGAGAGACACACCTATGTCAGGCACATTCTCAACTTTTTGTACCTTTGTTTCCCCTTCCTCTATTGGAGAAACAACATCATTTCTTTGGCATGTATCCTTATTCTTCAGACACTCAAAGAATCTATGTCCAAAATTGCCACATCTATAGCATTTAAATTCTCTTCCTCTGCCTCGACCTCTTCCTTTGGAGTCATCTCCTTGATGTCCTTGATGACTCGAACCATTGTTTCCTTCTCTTTGGGATGTAGAATTTCACCTTCCTAATTGTTTTCCTCTTTCTGACTGTTGTCCTCTTCCTCATTGTTATCCTCTTCCAATCCTTTTCCTTTTCTAGACTACTTCCTTGCAATCTTCTCCTCTGCTTTCAAACAGAAGTTGATAGGATTCCTCCACTTTCTTTGGATTCATCATACTAATCTCTTCTTGAATATCCATTCTCAATCCTTTTATGTATCTGGCTACCTTCTCTGCACTATCTTCCACGTAACCTGCTATTATTTTGACTCTATAAAACTCTTATGTATATTCCTTTACATTCATCATTCTTTGCCTAAGATTTTGTGTCTGCCTAAATAAATAAAGTTGGTAGTCTTGGGGTAAAAGATTTCCTCTGAGTTTTGCAACCATCCAATCACAACTCTTGATCTTCTACTTATTATGCTTCATCCTCTCTCCCTGCACACCATCCCACTGTAGAGTTGAATTCCCTTTCAATTTTGTCACCACGAATTTCACCTTCTTCTCATCTTACATCTCCTCATACTCAAAAAGATTTTCCATGTCATTGATCCAGTCAATAAGCTCTTCGAGGTTCAAACAACCCCTATAATTTGTAATGTCTAGCTTGAATATTGAGATGGATCCTGAAACCATTCTCAACATTCTTATCTCAACGGGTTCTTGAACTGTTGTTGCTTCTCCCTGAGGTTCTTCCTCCTCACTTACATCACCAATATCCCTTTTTTCACCAATATGACATTTATCCTTTCTTCCAAATGTTGCATCGCCCTCATCACTTCAACATTTGTTATTGGCTTTCTACCTCTTCAACTTCCTTTTCCAACTTTGAAATCCATAACTTATCTACCTTTAAAAGAAAAATTCAATTGTTGTGCTCTGATACCAATATGGTGTAGGTACTTGGAGAAAATTTGGATATTTATGCTTGCAAGAGCGGGACCTTCCCAATATTGGCACAACTGTAAAAACGGTTTTGAATTTACCTACTAACTATAGAAGATATCCAAATAATATAAACATATAATTCCAATGAAAATAACGCAATATCAAATAATGACTAATTCAAAACCTTGATTCACCACCTGCTATCCTGTAATATTGATCTTAGTTGTGCAAGGTTCGATTGGTATTTTCATTGATGAATGCTTTATTTGTTATTAAGCTAGATTATTAAACAAGTAGCTTTTTGCCTTTGTAAATATTTTTCCATGTGGTCCAAGATGCACGACTCAACCATCATTGATGAGGTTCTAATATACGGTGTTAATTGCTTTGACTCTTCAACACCACCCTTTTACCTACCATAACAATCATGATTGTTCCTTTTTTTTTTTGTTAACAGAGGAATCAGCAACTGGATCAGCCTCGCAACTCGCGTTACACGGGGTTGATTCTGACCGCTACCACTATAACCCCTAGGAAACTGCACTCGCCCCTCTCCACAGCGTCGGGTTAGTCTGGGGGAATTGATCCCATGACCTTCAGTACGGAGCCCGCCTTTCTAACGAAATTCACCGCATTGTGATTACCAACTCGCCTACCCTCGTGGGGCTAATCATGATTGTTCCTTACTCTGATCTGATGATGCAAAATCAAGTTGGTATGTTTTCTCTCTACTTGAATCAGCGATGAAACAAATTCGAAACTTAGTATCACGCGTTAGAACGATGGTGTGTCCTCTCAACGAATCAGACCAAACTGAACCAGGATTTAACAATGAAATTGATCCTTTGAACCAACATCAAACCCTTCAAAATGTGGATATATACCAATGCGTAGAGGTTAACTTGATATAGGATTTAACAACTAAAACATTGAAGATATAGAGCACAAGGTATGTCATTTGTTTTCTACGCTACCTCTAGGTATCAATTTATTAGTAATATGATAAATTTATTGAATTTCACAACTAGATTCAACATATAACCAAGTTATGTATACAAAGAGGATTGACTTGCAGAAGGCACATAAATTTTATATAAATATAACGAACCAACCCTCTGTTTTTTTTTAGTCCATTACAACAAAAAAATTGTTTTCCAAATCCCAATTACAAATATAAAAACCATCAAAACTCTATCTGCCAACCAAACTAGAGAAATTCCTAGCCTAAATATAGATCAAAATTATCATCCTAGCTCTAAAAAAGATCCGAGATTACATTTTGGCAATAATAGCCATTATTAACACACACTCAACATTGTTATGGAGAAATTGAGTCCTATTTAACCTCATTAATTGACTTCCAGGAATAAACAAACATAATTTCAAATGGTTCCCTTGCATCAGACACTATGCTAGCCAATGTCCTAACCAAAAGAAGGAAAAGAAGGGGAAGCAGACAACAACGTCAATGAACATTGAGGATTTTCCTTCTAGGTAAAAGATTAATTTTCTCTCATAGCTTGCCTCTCTAGCTCTACATCCACATGAGTCTGGTATATCGATTGTGGATCATTCACACATGACGGGGTTAAAGACTATTTCTATAGTTACAAGGAAGAGGATATGGACTTACAAATACATATGGGAAACAAGACTAAAAGTACTCTAGTTGGGAGAGGTACAATCAACATATAGAGGGAGTCAAGCAAGAGCAACAATGTTACATATGTGTTGAATGTGCCAGTGTTAGGCATGAACCTGATTTTAGTTTTTGCACTGCATGATAAGGGGCACAATGTCTACTTTGTGGGGGAAAAAGGTGTACATCAAACACCATAGTTGGAATAAGGTCAAACATATTGGGGTTTGAAGAAACAAGTTGTACACGTTACAATTTGATTCACTAAAGGCTCTGATTAGTGATAACAATAGCAGTGGGAGAGACTTGGGAGAGCTATGGCATAGGAGGATGGAACATTTGCATCATATAGCACTCAGGTTGCTTAGGGAAGCCATGACAAGAGTTCTAGAATTAAGCACATAACATGAAAATATGTGCAGAGGGTGTGTACTTTGGAAATTCACAAAATCAACATTCCCAAGAAGTGACAGTAGATCTAGTGGTTTTCTTTAGTTGATACACTCATATATTTTTTGCCTTCTTCCAAGAATTTAAGGTTGTTGTGGAGAACATGACAGGAAAAAATATCAAGGTGCTTCAGATGGATAATGGTGGTGAGTACACAGATAAGGCCTTCACGGGTTTCTGTACGAATGAGGACACCAGGAGAGAGTGGACAAATCCATACAACCCACAATAGAAAGGGGTTGTTAAGTGGAAGAACATGATGATAGTTGTGGCAGCGAGGGCATTGTTATATGACCAAGATATGCCAAAGTTCTTATAGACATAGGCATGTAGCACAAAAATGTACATACATAGCAGGGTTTCTCATAGAATGATCAGGAAGATAACCCTAGAGGAGGTCTTCAAAGGGAAGAAGCCAAAGGTCGAGCACTTCGGGATCTTTGGTAGTATAGCTTAATGTCACGTACCAGATAATAAACATACCAAATTGGATCAAACAACAAAGACGGGCTATTTCATTGGCTACAACATGTTGATTTGTGTAGCTTGGGAGGTACTCCCACAACCCTTGGGGTAGTGGGTTTATAAGGAGTTGTCCCACAAATGGACTTTGTGGGCAGTGTGCCCAAGCAATGGGTTTTGTACCGAAAGTTTTAGTTGCGAAACAAAGTGGAGAAAATAATATGTTATTCATTGAGATCATGTGGGGCAACCTTAAAGGGCTAAGGGGCACCTAAGGCTCCAATGTGAAAGCAAAGGTTAAGCGAAATGAATTTTACTCCTTAATAAATTGATGTTTAATCAAATTGCTTAGGTCAGCTTGAGTGAAAAGACATGACCCTTGGTGAGATGTAAACCCACCATGAACACTATAATGAGTGGAATGGAACTCGTTTGACATCCATCCAATTGCATTTGATTAGGAGAAAAGGAAAGTTTGAGGTAGTCATAGGTCAAAGGAGCCAAGTTGGAGTGTGAGGAAGAACAAGTTCAAGGTTTCTTCTTCTATGTCTGATATAGGCCGAGTTGTGGAGTTGTTGGTCAAGTTCACTAGCATGGTTTTGGGCATACATATGGGTAGAATATCTTTGAGATAAGTCTAAGCCTTTTATGTGTTTTAATGTAGGGGCAAGTTGCTTGTAGTAGTCCTAGAAAAGGGTCATACGACTTGTGTTGGATCTATGATATCGGGATGAGGGTTCTAGGATATATAGTGATTAAGAAGGGAGCCTTAAGTTGAGATATGCACAGGTGATTAGGAGGTTTTGAGGCTGATTTTAGTGAAGAAGTGTAGTTGTTGCAAGTGCCATCAAGAGGGAAAACAATCTCAGTCCTCTTGTCATAGAATTGATACCATATGAGGGTGGACCATACCTCTATTTAAGGTATGTTGATTTGTCTTTAAGTTGATGATTACAAGGTGACAGTTGTTTTGTGTTAAGTTTTATTCATAAGTTTTGAAAAACACCATTAGAAATCCCTGTGTAACACCCTCCTCCCACATCTAACCAAACAACTGATCAGTCGGGGTAAACATGTGATGAGAGGCGACTATAATATGATTCAACCTCCTAAGTCACGTTAAGGAAGTGGAAGCGATAGAAACAGACCATACAAACATTCAACATCAGCATTAGGACCCTAAGGAACTAATCCAACCTTTCTGCCAACTAGCCCTTGGGTTCCCCTAAGCTTTTGGACCACTTGACCACTGGACGCTCTCATTCTATGGGCATGTCAACATCTAGGGATCTTTGGACGCTCTCATAGGCTTGCAGGCCAGCATCCAGGGAATATTTTGCACAATGTTGTGTCAATGTCCTCGGGATTTGAGCCACTTTTTCAAGCCTAGAGCCTAGGTCACTACCCAGAATTGAATGACATCTTCAAAACATTAATTAATAGAGGAATGGAAGTAAAAATGCAATCACTTGAATAAGACAAGGTCTGGAACCCTACTAGCCATGACAAGCATTTTGTCAAACATATCGTCAATATGTAATCTACATATGTAAATAATAGTTCTTAGCATAGGGATCTCATACTTAGCTGAGAATCACTAAGAAGAATTGATGCCTCAACACATCAATTGCCATTTCATCCATTAGGTCATAGATACAATGTTCATTCATTTACCAGTAAAAATGTGATGAGAGCCATACATTGTTTATGTCATAAAACATATATATAACTAGCATAATAGCAACAAAAATACCAATGAAATCACAACCATATGATACACATATAAACCAGTATAATACTCATAGAAATACAAGGTTCAATAACCCCATATTGATGATGCAAAATCCAAACCTGGGACTTGACTTCCACATTCCACCCGACCGTAGAATGGCTAAGCCAAATCTCTCTTCATCCATTCACCCTCGTGCCATATTCCAAGCATGTATGTGGGATATCATAAAACATATCGATCCAAAACCATCAAGGGCTTCCAGAGGCCATCCAACTCAACCCATCAAACAATGATTCCACCTCACGGTCAGACATCACAAAACCATCATCAGATTGGTCTCTATCCAAACCTTCTAAGGATTCTAGAGTGCTTGTTACAACCAAGGCTTCCAGGACTAGTAACTCAACCCACAACTACCGTCGGGATTCCAAAACATTTGTCCAACCAGGAATTCTAGGACTAGTAACTCATCCCATCAAGGGCTTCCAGAGCGTTTTTCTAGCCAAGGCTTCCAGGACTAGTAAGTCAACCCAATTTATTACAAGGCTTCCAGAGCATTTGTCCAACCATGGCTTCCAGGAACTATTAACTCAACCCAAGCTAAGGAAACATGAGAACCAACCAAAATAAACAAGGAAATATATCCACAATCTCCATGGCTATCTAGAAAATGGAAAGGCTAGGAAATCCATTGTCAATCCAGGAAATCCTCCAAGCCAATGATAGATAAAAACCAAAAATCTACATGCCTATTCCATGCATGCCAAAACTAGTGAGGAAAACATACATGAAACTTGATACCTGCAAGAAAACTTGTTGTAGTTGCTGATCCTGATGCCCTTTTGCGCTTTCTTGCTCTTCCTTTGCCTTCTTGCTCCAAAAATCCAAGTATGCCACACCCTCCAAGGGTGCTCCAAGAAAACTCTAAGTATCCAAGAGTATGAGAGAGAGAGAATAATGAGAGAGCTCCAAAACTGAAATGAAAAAAGGTTACCAACTGATCCTTACAAGCCTTTTTATGAATGAGGCCTCCATTTTCTTTATTTTCCATTATTTTCCTTCAATTTCCTCCTCACATGCAACATGTGTCCTTTCAACTCCCTTTTCTCCTAATTTCCATTATTTTCATAAATAAATGTGCCAAAATTGCCATTTTTCCTTTCCAATGCCTTAGTCATTGTCTTTGCCAATTTCCTTACCGTTAACCAACCACAAGTGATCCCCATCACTATGCTTTTGCCCAACATTCAACTTGGAATAAGTTTCCCATCAACCATGGTTATTATTTTAGTCCTAATTAACTTTTATTACATGGAATTTTCAGCAGGGCTGTTACAGAACCCTTCCCCGTAAGGGAACAGGATCCTCGGTGTTCAAAAACACCTATAACTACAAAATTGTTGTAAGCAAAGCACACTATCGATGGAGCTTTATAACTTAGCTCGTTGTAGTGTTTACAATGATCATCCTACTGAGAAGAAAACCAACATGAAAACATAAAAAACATAGCATCATAATGGCATAACATCCATACCACTTATTGGATCTTTATAACACAACTCATGGCAGTATTTACATCCATATACATATGTACATATACCAAACATCACCAAAACATGTACCAAAACATATACCAAAACACCATATCAAAACTGCTTTGCCTCAACTGGAAAACAAGGAAGGATACATAGCCCGCATCTGATATGTCATATCCCATATAGATTCATCAGACCCAAAGTGCTTCCATTGCACCTTAACTTGCTCGATTTCTTGGTTCCAGAGCATGAGCACCCTTTTCTGCAATATACTCTGAGGCTTTGATTGGAATTCTCTATTTGGTTACACCTGCAATACAGACTAGTCAATCACATGATCAACATCTTTAACATAATTCTTAAGTAATGACACATGGAAAACATAATGGGCTTTCACTGCCAGAGGCAGTGCAAGCCGATAAGCTACTAACCCAATCCTCTCAATGATACTGAAGGGTCAACAAAATCGTGGTTCCATCTTGGACATGATCCAATTCGTAAGGAACTCGTCCTTGGTTTTAATGCACAAGTACACCTATTACCCAACCTTGATCTGAACTTAAACAAGAAAACAAAAAATTATAGATATAACCATAAATACAGAGATGCAGCAAAAATAACACTTCATTTCATTAATATCAAAATACTGAAACTTACAAACAGAATGGAATAAACTAGCTCGGGTGATGGTATCTTATCTCTAAGAAGAGATGTGGTGGTTACATGCCTCTGAACTGTGTTGCAATGAGGCTCAAAGGCCTATTTATTATTGAGAAACAATGGAAAACCCTAAACATGCAAAAATCTAACCCTAGGAGATGAAACGCCAAAACTGTGGGCCCTATTTGGGTAAATTGGTACATCCACTTCCCAGGTTCATAACTTTGGCATATGATCTTCGTTTGGCTATAATAATACCTCATTTCGAAGATCCCGAAGAGGAGGTTGAAAGAAAACAATCACACCCATTTGAGGATTTTCCAGTCTCTTCGTTTTCCCTAAAAACATTGTTTAGGACCCGAAAAACTGCCAAAAATAGTAAATTGTGCTACAATTAAGGAAACTAAAAAACTAAAAGAGATAATGTTGGGGTCCAAATGGAATAGGTGGGTGGCCACCAATATCCACCTATATATTTCCTCCCTCCTTGGGAATCAATGGTCCTCATTGCATTGAGTGTGTCCATGAGATGGGGAACTTTTGTTGAACTTGGTCCCTGGTGAGCCACTTGCCTTAGTGCAGGAGTTGGCCAGCTTTGAAAAACCAATATAGTTGGATATTATATTGACAATTGTTCTTGATATGTGTGTCTATGATATGATCATTTGTGGCTTGTTCCATGCAGTATGGGTTTAGCTCTATTGGTGTGAGTTGTTTTGCACTGTTGGATGTGTCCAACAATGGTGGAAAGTATGGCCGAAGGCAGTCTACATTGAACACTGGGTGAAGACCAAGGAATGGTGGAATGCTAAGATCAAAGGAATTGTCCCCTACAACCTTAGTGATGGTGTATGACCCATATTGAAGCAGGTGAAGCTTGCAATGGGGTCTAACTGGGCACTCCTTCTAAAAATGTAGCCAAACTTTGTTGTGCACCTAGAACTTGTGCAACATCCGATGCTGATCATGGTGCTACTTGTACTTAGCATTGGATCTATTCAATATATCATGCACCTACTGGTCATTGTCTTGAATGTGTTCAATTAAGATGTTATCCCCGTCAGCTTCAGATTGGACATGAGCTGAATCTACCTGAGTAGCTGCAAATGGTATATCCACATCAACGAGAGTTCATGGATGAAATCCCAGCCCTAACTGAAAGGGGATATGGGCTACTGAGTTGTGGAGACCTCTGTTGTAGCTATGTTGGACATAGGGGGGCTTTCATCCCATGTGCATGGATGCTTTGAGTTTTACATGCGCAAAATGTGTACAATCATCTAGTTGACGATTTATGTTTGACCATTAGTTTGGGGATGGAAAGTCATGGACTTAGTGAGTTTGGTATCTAGCATCAACCAAAGACTCGACCAAAATACACTTAGGAATCTTTTATCCCGATATGAGACAATGGACTATGGGATCCCAAAGTGTACCCACACTCGCTCAAAGAAGAGCTTAGCAGTGGCCTTTGTTGTGATATTCTTCTTGCATGACGCCATAATGGCCATCTTACAGAATTCGTCAACAATCACAAAAACGCAATGATTGTCGTGCTTAGTAGAAGGAAGGCCTGACATGTAATCCATGCAGATGGATTCCCAAGGTCGACTAGGTGTAGGAACAAGAGTATATAGGCCTTGCTTTTTGATGGTTGGTTTGGAAATGGCGCAGATAGTACAGGATTTAATGTAGCTCCCAACTTCCTGACGAAGGTTCAACCAATAAAAATACTTCTGCGGTATCACCACTATTTTCTCTACTGTGAAATGTCCACGACTCGACTATAGTGCACCTCTCAAATCATCTTGGAATGCTCGTTCGAAGGAAAACATATGTGTCCCACGTGGCATAACAGTGCATCGTAGAGGAGAAAATTTGGAACTTGCTTCCCTTCTAGGAGTGTTTGGTATGTGCTACCAAATTTTTGATCGCTCTTTTAAATATGCGGCCACCCTGAAGTCTTGTGCCAATAGGATTCGAGTACAATGATCAACACCATGACTGATGGTCGTTTGAGGTAGTCTACAACATTATTGGTGCTACCCTTCTTGTACTTAATGCTCAAATGGAACTGTTGCAGGTATGTGGACCATTTCTAATGGTGATCGTTCTTCAAATTCCCTTGCATTTATATGAACTGCAGGGGTTGGTGATCTGTGTGGATGACCATTTCCTTCCCCATAATGTAATGCTTCTACTAACAGTAGGCATACAATATGGAATACATTTCTTTTTCGTAAGTGGGATACTTTAGGATTGTGTCTAAAGTGTATCACTGTGTTAAGCCACTAGATGCCCCCACTGAGTAAAAACTGCACCAATAGCATAGTCATAGGTGTCTATCTTAATCTCAAATAGTTGTTGCAGGTCTGGTAATGTGAGCATTGGTGTAGAGCAGAGGCGATGCTTCAATTCGGTAGACGCCTTCTGTTGCGTTTCAGACCAAAAAACTTTGGTTTCACTCTGCCCTTGGTGACTTAACTTTAAGGCCAAGTGATATGAGAGAACCCCAACACGGACCTGCAGTAGAAACTGGTAAGACACAAAAAGCTACAGAACTTTGTTAGAGTGGTTGGGGCTAGAAAATATTGAATGAATTGTATCTTGGTTGGGTCCACATGCGCACCCTGCTCATCAATGATGTACCTTAGATATTGAACTTGGGTCATGTCAAAAGTGTATTTCTCCAAATTGGCACACAACTTGTGTTGTCGTAGGGTTTGAAGGACCTATTGAATATGGTGGAGGTGCTCTTCCCAACTCCGGCTAAAGATCAAGATGTCATCTAAATACACCACCACAAATGCATTGGTTAAGGGTCGCAATATGCCATCCATCAATATCATGAAGGTTCCGGGGGCATTCGTTAACCTGAAAGGCATAGCCAACCATTTGAAAAGGCCCTCCTTGGATTTGAAGGTAGTCTTCCACACATTAGAGGGTTCGATAGGAACTTGGTGATATCCGGACTTCAAATATATCTTGCTGACATATTTGGCCCACTTGAGTTGGTCCAGAATGTCATCAATCCATGGGATTGGGTACCTATTTCAGACAGTGATCTTGTTCAGCGCCCAATAGTCAATACAAAGTCTCCAAGACTCATCCTTATTCTGTACCAATACAATCGATCTCCCATAGGGTGATGATCTTGGCCTGATGTGCCCTTTCTGCAACAACTCTTGAATTTGCCTCTTGATCTCATTGTTCTCCATGATAGAGCATCGATAGATCAGTCCATTCGGTAGAAACACACTGGGGGACAGATCGATGGATTGATTGACCTAATAGTGCAGAGGTACCGCTATAGGTGAGGCAAGTGTGACCAACTATGAGAGAAGATAAAGTGAATTAATATTTTTTCCCTCAATGCACAATTGTTTCTATTTCTTTTGTTTGTCTCAATTTCTTATCATTTATTAATTAAGGTAAGGTTGTCCATCACATCTTTAACATTATGAAAATTGTCTTGAGATCTTTTCACAAATGAAGTGAAACACTCAAATTATCTGGGGTCCTTACATGTCATCTTAGTTGTCTCTACTTGCTTATATTTTAACCACACCAATCAAATATATTTGTGAATGTTAGAAATGACAACAATTATTATTAAATGTATTAATGTGATTAGTAAAACTGAGTTACATCTCATTCATTTTTGTAGCTATAGGAATTTACGTAACCAAATAGTCCATATTAAATTGGTGATTGCCCAAGATGCTTGATGTAACATTGGAGAGTCATTTTTGACCTAGAGTAATAAGAATTCCAATCCCTTGCCCCATGGAGGTTTCCTTGAGACACTGTGACCTACTGTCAGGTTTTACCACGTAAATTATTGTGTTCATTTATGTGATTCACGTTCTATTTCTTCCGCATTTATTTCTTATTTAAATGTTAACAGACTCAAAATACCAATAGTGAAAACTGAAATTGTTTAGGTTTGCAATTGTATGTCAGAAGTCAAAATGGGCTAGGATATAACTTACATTATTCTTATCTCCTTACAAGGTGTGTTGAATATTAATAACATTGAAATTTTTAATGTATATCATAAATGATGCCTCACTTGTGAGATGCTAGTTTGACCCGAAGTAACCATTTAGAAAATGTTTTAGGTTTGGAGCATCTAATGTTTGCTCCACTAAATATGTGGATTTACTTATATTATTTGGACATGATGCAATGCACCCTCCACATTTGTGAACAAAGTAACACATGGTGGGATTACAACACTTCACATAACTTCCCTGAATGTGAATATTGACTATGTACAATTTCTATTTGATTTGAATATAAATTGTTATTTTTTTATAGTGGCAAACATGTGTTCTAGTCTCTATAGTCTCTAAGATACTAAGAAACACAAGAATATAATTATCTCCAAGGTCTAGAATTTTTTTCTAAAGAAAATGCCTCTATTAGATTAATTAGTCAATTATTAAATATTTTCCTAAGTCTAGCTTAGGAAAATTGGTTAATTAAATTAGATTAATTGAGGAAATCGATTTTTCTTTGGAGGCTTCTATAAAAGTCACTTGATGGGATCAATATGATCTTAGCCATTGATTGTTATCAGATTGTATCTATTGGTTGATCAGCAATATTATAAGATCAAGTTGATGGGGCATCAAAGATCACTCAGAGACAACAAATTGTAGTGATAGCAAGAGTGCAGAGGGAGATACCAACAATGAGGTTTCAGTAGAGAGATTGGGAAGAGAATTTTCAAGAAACTCTCCATGAATATTCCATCATTATAGGAGGGGAAGGGAGGATGAATTATTTTGTAGAGAAGTTGTGTCAGGTCATGCAAATGAGCTAGTTCTCATAATTAAGCAGCAGTTTGATTTCCAATTTCCGAAGACAGGTGTCAGAGGAGGTGCAAGTCGCTCAATAGATTTACAAGAGGCAGCGATCATTACCAGAGGTGATTTCCATGGGTAGTGCAAGTTCTAGATGAGGCCATATGCATTTCTAATCTAGTCAATGCATGTAGCAGACAGGATGTGTGAATTACACTAAGGAGGTCAATTTGTTTTTGCAAAAGGAAACTTGGGTTTCCAAATCGATTTTGGCAGTGGAAATACTATATGTCAGAGCTTTGCTAGTGAGAGGAAAGTTGATTGTTTTTTCTCATTTGGCTGAAGCATAGTAATATAAACCCTCATCTGCAGAACTAGTTGTCCCCACGTTGGGGTTTTCCCAGAGACAATTTGTCCAAATATGGATGTCAAATATTTATGTGTCCGTTATTTCTCTATTACTGTTTTTATTTGTGAAAATGCAGTAGCGAATTAATCATTATTTTCCGTAATTAATTTCTAAGTACAAAAAATCTCCATTAGATAGAAGATTATGTTCCAGTTGTTGCAATTAAGGAAATTCTGCATGGTATCAAAGAAAATCTAAGTGTAGAGGGTTTGCAGGAGAAAATCGACATAGGGCATATGAAAAGGAAAGTCGAGGGTTTTAATCTAGTTGGATTTCTTCAGTTTATTTGAGTTTCACAGATTTCCAGAGATGACTGCAATAGGTTTGAGACATCTGGATAGATTAGATGGAGCCTCCAACTTTGGCGTGTGGGAATCCAAAATGTCACTTTTATTGGATGAGTTTGGACTAAAGGAGTATACGGAGAACATTGTTGCCATTTCGACATATCCACAATATCTAGCCACCTACAAAAAGGAGAATGCCAAAGTGAAGAGAATTAATATCCTTGATGGATTCAAGGACTATACTATTTCTCATATGGTTGAGAAGGACATAGTGAAGCAGATGTCGGATGCTATATTCAATCTATACCAAAATCCTACAAAAAATAGGAAGTTGATTCTCCAAGAGAAGTTGAGGACCATTAGGATGCATAAGGGTGAAGACATTGCATCCTATCTCACCAGAGTTAGATTTACGAGAGATGAATTGGCTATAGTTGGAGACAAACCAAGTGAGGATGAGCTAGTGCGAATATCACTGAATGGATTTTCCAAGGAATGGAGTATGTTCATCCAAGTGATTTTTGGGTGAGATACACTTCGAGGTTGAGATATCCTATGAAGTGACTTCACTCAATAGAATCTTAGGCTCATCTTGGTTAATGGCACTAGTAGAAACGATAAGACTTTGAAAGTGGAGAAGGAGCAAGAAAATGTAGCCCTTACTAGAAAAGGGAAGGTGAAGAAGGGTTTCAGTGAGGGAAAAAGCTCAAAAGGAGATAATAAGAAGAAGGACTTGAGTAAAATCAAGTGTTTCTATTTTCGTAAGCTAGGAAACTATGTTATCCAATGTCCTAACCGAAATAAGGAAAATAAGCGAAAGCAGACAACAACTTTAGCAAACATTGAGGATTTGTCTTCTAGGCTAGAAGATGAATTTTCTCTCATAGTTTGCCTCTCTAGCTCTATGTCCACAAGAGTCTAATATATCAACAGTGCATCATTAGCACACATGATGGGGGTTAGAGACTATTTCTCTAGTTACAAGGAAGAGGATATGGACTTTCAGATACATATGGGAAACAAGACTAAATGTACTCCAGTTGGGAGAGGTGCCATCGAAATTTATAGGGAGTTAGGTAAGAGAAACAATGTTACATATGTGTTGCATGTGCTAGGTTTAGGCATGAACCTAATTTTTGTTTAGGGGTATGACGTCTACTTCATGGTGCATAAGGTGTACATCAAACACCAAAGTTGGAAGAAGGTCAAACATATTGGGGTTCGAAGCAGCAAGTTGTACAAATTGCAATTCGATTCTCTAAAGGCACTGATTAGTGGCAGAGACTTGGGAGAGCTATGACATAGGAGGATGGGACACTTGCATCATGGATCACTCAGGTTTCTCAGGGAGACCGCAACAGGAGTTCCAGAATTGAGTGCAGAACATGACAATATGTGTAGAGGGTGCATACTTGGGAAATTCGCAAAAGCAACATTCACAAGAAGTGATAGTAGAGTCAGTGGTGTGCTTCAATTTATACACTCAATACTTGTGGCATGTTGTTTACTAAATCTCTCAGGAGTTATGAATATTTTGTAACCTTCATTGATGACTTCTCTAGGAAAACCTAGATCTATTTTTTGAAGAGGAAGGATGAAGTCTTCATACACTTCCAAGAGTATAAGGCTATTGTGGAGAACATGACAAGAAAAAAGATCAAGGTGCTTTAGATGCATAATGGAGGTGAGTATACAAATAAGGCCTTCCCAGGGGTCTGTGCAAATAAGGGAATCAAGATATAATGGACAACTCCATATAACCCACAACAAAATGCGGTCACTACACAGAAGAATAGGACCATAGTTGGGGCAACAAGGAAAATGTTATATGACTAGGATATGCCCAAGTTCCCGTGGGAATACTCATGTAGTACAATATTGTACATATATAACAGGGTTCCTCATAGAGTGTTGGGGAAGATAACATCGGAGGAGGTCTTCATAGGGAATAAGCCATAGGTTGGCCACTTTAGGATCTTTGGTAGTATAACTTATTGTCACGTACTAGATAATAAACACACCAAATTGGATCAAAATGCAGAGAAGGGATATTTTGTTGGCTACTACATGTTGATTTGTGTAGCTTGGGAGGTACTCCCACAACCCCTGGGGTACGGGGTTTGTAAGGAGTTGACTCACAAAATGGACTTTGTGGGAAGTGTATGCAAGGAGCGGGTTTTGTACCAAAAGTTGTGGGCACAAAACCAAGTGGATAAAATGATATTTTATTCATTGAGAGCATGTGGGGCACCCTAAAAGGGTGAATGGGAACCTAAGGCTTCAATGTGAAAGAAAAGGTCAAGCAAAATGAATTTTACTCCTTAAGAAACTGATGTTTAAGAAAAATGCTTAGGTTGGATTGAGTGAAAAGACATGACCCTTGGTGAGATGTAAACCCTCCATTAACACTATAAGGAGTGGAATAAAACTCCTTGGAAATCCATCCAATTGCATTTGATCAAGAGAAAAGGCAAGTTTGAGGTAGCAGCATGTTAAAGGAGCCAAGTTGGAGTGTGAGGAAGGAAAATTTCAAATTTTCTTTTTCTATGTCTGATCTAGGCCATGTTTTGGAGCTAATGGATGGCTTCACTAGCATGGTTCTAGGCATACGTATGGGAAAAATAATCTCTAAGATAAGGCAAAGCCATTTATGTGTCTTAAAGTACGGTTGAGTCCTTGTAGGAGTCATAGAGAAGGGTCATACAACTTGTTTTGGAGCAATGAGACAAGACCAAGGGTTCTAGGAGATATAATAAGGAAGAAGGGAGCCTTACGCTGAGATATCCATAGTTAATTAGGAGGTTTTGAGGCCAAGTTTAGGGCAGATGTGTAGCTAGTGTAGGTGCTCTAAAGAGGGTCGAAAATATCATTCCACTTGTCATAGAACCAATACCTTTCGAGGGTGGAGTAGACCTTTGTTAAAGGAATGTTGACTTGTGTTTAAGTTGATGGTTGCAAGGTGATGGTAGTGTTGTGTTAATATATGTTCATAGGTGTTGAATAACACCATTAGAAATACCTAAGATAATACTTTAATATTAGGTTAAAAGAGTGTTAGAAGGTTGGTTGGTGTGCCCTAGGATTGAACTTTTGGAGAAATAAAATAGTAGTCAAGAGGGCTTTTTATGTGATTCCCTAGTTCAGAATTTTGGAGCATCAAATAGGTCCATAAGTGGGCAACCTTGAAGCCCTATTTCTTGTCTTCTTTGGAGAAGAAAAGAGATAGGAAGAGGGAAGATTGGAAAACCTTAAGAGTTGGCTATCTTAGAGGAGTCGGAGAGCAGCTAGAGGGCAGATTGTTGAGCCTATGTTTAGTCACTTTTGGAGAAGCAGGAGGATTGATTAAGGTAGATTGGTCAGCAACGGATGCAAACATTATGTTGTAGAAGTATTGTTAGCAAAAGAAGAAGTGTAAAAGGACTTTCTAGCAGTGTTCAAGGAACATGGACCGAAAGTGTTGATTTGTGCACACCTTCAACAAGTAAGTCAATTGTATCTTGTTTAGGGATAGATTGAGTGTCATAAATTTTTGAGATCAAGCCTTAGTTATTCTTGTATCAGGGATAATTATAAGGGCCATGATCTTTGGTATGGGATTCTTATGTTTGTTGTATTAAGGATTCTAATATAACAAGTTTTGGGTTAAAAATTGTCTTGTGTACTACATTGCTTCACTGTTGTACATTTTCCACTATGAAAAGTTCTTGCATTGTGGAATTTTAGTGTGTTTGCAATCATAATTTTAGAAATAAAATTTATTTTAAAGTGCCTAGAAAAAATAAACAGAATGAAACATTCAAGGCATACAAGATTTATATTCTAGGCAGTAGGAGGATCATCGTGAGACGAGATTTGAAGTTCGAAGAGGAGAAAACCTTCAGGAGATCTCATGAGTTTCCACTAGATGATCAAAGTGGGCCAACAAAAGCTTGAAGGGTTGAGAAACAGTCTCAAGGATAGCCATAGGGATAGAAAAGCATGAGTACATTTACCAATGCAAGCACTAGGTTAAGTGCAGGTGTTCCAATGAGTTCACGACAGACGAAGCAACAAGGGCAAGAGGAGGAGCATGCCGCTCCAAGCACCACTAGCGAAAGAAGAAGTAGAGAGGTGCTTCATACATTGAAGGAAGCATAGGAGTTCATGGGAGCTCCTAAGATGAGCACCAGAGAGTGCATATAGAAAGACAAGTACAAGGGATTGGTGATAGAGGTTGTTGACAAAGAACCTTTTGGTAATAGGATGCTGCACAACATCAAGTGTGGCAGGATGCCATAGTGGAGGAGTATAGCTCCATCATGATCAATGATGTATGGAGGTCATGCAGAGACTAGTGGGTAGGTCAGTTGTAGGCTCTCGTTGGATGTATAAGATGAAGTATGTTGCAGATGGTAGCGTGGAGAAATATAAGGCAGGGTTCGTGGCCAAATGGTATGCGTAGAAGGAAGTCATAGATTCTAAGGAGACCTACACACTAGTGTCCAGATACACTTCCATCAAGCTTGTGATATCTCTAGCAACATAGATAGGATGGAAACTTCACTAGATGGATGTCCAAACAACTTTCTTGAATGGGGTGATAGAGGAGGAGGTGCATATTGGAAAACCAAAGGGATTCGAGACACATGAGAGAGATACACATGTATGCAGTTTAAATAGGTGACTATATAGACTCAAGCAAGGTCCTAGGGCATGATATGGTTGGATTGAAAGCCACTTGCAATAAATGGGCTTCATGAAGAGTGAAGCAAATTCCAACCTATACTATCTAATGGTAGGAGGTGAGCCACTCATACTGGTACTTTATGTGGATATCTCTTTTTGACAGGGTCATCAGGGCTCATAGAGGACTGCAAGAGGGACTTGGAAGCTGAGTTTGAGATGAAGGACTTGGGACTGATGCATTACTACTTAGGACTGAAGGTATGGAAGAAAAATGGGGAAATATTCCTTAGATAAGGGAGATATACTATGGAGATATTGAAAAGGTTCAGGATGCAGTACTGTAGGTTTATGTCTACACCTAGGATTACCAACTGGAGGAATATAGACGCATTAGAGGATGCTTATGTGGACCCAACCTTATATAGGTAGCTCATAGGATCTCTCATGTATCTAATCAATACAAGGCCATACATTTGTTTCACAAACAATACTCTTAGTCAGTTCATGGTGGAACCAAAGAGAGAACATTAGACAACAATAGGACATGTATTGAAGTATCTACATGGTATACTGGAGTATGGTTTGAGATATACCTGAGCTGATGGTCTTAGTTTGATGGGATATACAGATTCAGACTCGGTAGACAGTTCAGTGGATCAGAAAAGAACCTTTGGGTTTTACTTGAATATTCGATTAAGGGTTGTATCTTGGTGCAACAAGAAGTAGAAGTTTGTGGCACTAGGTTCTACAGAGGAAAAATACATGGAAGTGAGCATGACCACATGCAAAGCTATTTGGATTCGAAAGTGACTAATGGGACTATTTGGTTAGCAGTTAGATTCTACCAATATATTATGTGATAATCAGAGTTGTATCAAGCTCTCTGAGAATTCAATCTTTCATGATAGGTCGAAGCATATCAACATCATATACCAATTCAACAAAGATTGTGTATAGTGTGGATCAGTTCGACTACAATATGTTTCTACAAACTAGCAGGTTGTAGATATTCTCACAAAGGCCTTGGGTAATGAAAAGTCTTTCTGCTTCAAGGATAAGTTGGGAGTAGTGGAGAACACCTTCCTCACTAAGAGGGAGTGCTAGTTTTTGGTAGTAGCGTACAAGTGTTCTAGTCTCTATGTTGTCTAAGAGGTGAACAAACATAGGAGGATTATTATCTCCAAGACACATAAAATTTTTCTAAGGAAAATGCATATATTAGATTAATTAACGAATTATTAAATATTGTCCTAAGGCTAACATTGGAAAATTGGTTAACTAAATGAAATCAATTGAGGAAAATCGATTTTTCTCTAGATACTTCTAGAAAAGTCACTTGATGGGGTCAAATTGATCTTATCCATCGATTATGATTAGATCATGGTCATTGGTTGCTCAACGAGAAATTACAAGAGAAAGTCAATGGGGCATTGGAGATCATTCAAAGACAACAAATTGTAGTGATAGAAAAGGCACAGAGGGAGATACCAGTAGTGATGTTTTAGTAGAGAGATTGGGAAGAGAATTTGCAAATATATTTTCCACATATATTTCAGCATTTAAGGAGAGGAAGGGAGACTGAATTATTCTGCAGAGAAATCGTACTAGGAAGTGTGAATTAGCTAGTAGGAGGTGAAAGTTGCTCAATAGATTTGAAGGACGCAAAGATCATTGTCGAAGGTGGTTTCGAAGGTAGTGCGAGTTCTAGTTGAGGCAATATGCATTTCCAATTCATCTAGTGTGTGTAGTATAGAGGAAGTGAAAATTGCATTGAGAGGTTGATTTGTTTTTGTAGAAGGAAACTTAGGTTTCTAGATCGATTTTGGTTGTGGAGATACTATATGCAGGAGCTTTTCCAGTGAGAGACAAGTTGATTGTATTTCTCAGTTTTGCTGAAGAATAATAATATAAACCCTCATCTGTAGAATTGGTTTACCCCACATTGGGGTTTTTTCGAGGGAAAATTTGTCCAATAATACCAGTGTCAAATATTTTTTTGTGTGTGAATTATTTCTCATTTCCTATATCTATTTGTGAAAATTGCAGTAATGAATTAATAGTTATTTACCGTAATTAATTAATGTTTTTGATGTGCTTATCAATTATAGAATGAGTTTGTTCCTGATACCTCGAAGTTTGTTGAGGTCTAGTTGGTTGAGAGATTATGTCCAACTAGTTAGCCTCCTAGATCAATTTGTGGTTGAGATATTCACTCAACCAAGAGATGGCATATCCAGAATAGACTAACTATATGGAGACATAACTTGATTTATATATACTGTATCATCATTCTTTGTGAATATACATTCAGGTTTAAAAGCCTTTTGGCCAAAGTTTTTGTCCCTATGATATTATTTTGTTTTCATTCAAATTGTTTTCAAGCCAAGAATGAGCCTAAGGGTTTGAAAGTCAAATATTTTTTGTAGATAACTTCTTATGAAACTGCTGCACCCGGGAACGCTAATTTTCATAGAACGTTGCAACAAGCGATTGAGAGTGTGGTTTGAATTGGTCGGAATAGGCCAAATTAATTCTTTCGATACGAAGAAAGAGTTGAATGTGGATGATGCACCATGGGGCTCTATGTGTGCATAAGAATCATCAATACGCTGCTGGATTAAATCTTCATAAAGCATTAAAATCGGTAGTGTTGAACCCTGTGAAGCCGTGTTGAAAAAAAGTTAAAATTCGCCCTACATGAAGCTAGATCTGCAAGGAGTTGAGTTTGTGTAAGCGGAATTGTGTGAGATTAGAGTAGTTAGCCAATTGAAGAAGCATTGATACCCGTGCATTGAAGAGATATGACTGTTGGATCCTAGTGTGGTCATTGTGTTGAATCGTGGTGTCGTTATTGGTCGATGATTATTGGAACCATATCTAGTGCATAAAGACATTTGGTTTCGGCTCTAGGACAACACCGGCAGCTCATCAAAGAGCGTGTACCTACGAGTGAGGTCAGCGAAAAAATACGTTTCTGGCACAGATCATCGTTGAACGAAGCTCAACGGAAGCATGGTGGATCTGGCCGTATTCATGAAACTATTATACGCTAAGATACAAGAAGCATTTTTGCAAGGCTCTGCTGAGGTGTGGTAGAAATTACTCTCTTGTAATCATCGCATTCAATGACAGTGGAGCATATTCATCCATGCTTTTAATAGTTGTCACTGCTCCTTTTGCCCGTGGGAAATCGTTGGACAACGTGGAGATCGATCAACCAACTTGTGTGAGTCTACCAGGAGATGAACCCTGGGCCTAAACCACGTCAACTTGTGCATTGTATTGAGAATTTATTGCCACGTGGAGTTGGCCACTATATGAATTATGCGTGAGGCTGTTGAGTGCTGTAGAACTCTGTTGAAGCATTGATCCAAACTTTACATAGTAGGCAGGTAGGATTCTCCAAATTGATTAGCTCTCTAGTGAAAGCCACTATGGAAGATCAACGACCAACGAAGGAGCTGCGTTGCCCTGCAATTTCTAGCTCACCTCGGTGCATAGTGGACATTTGCATTGAGCATGGAGTTGTTTGACTGATCCACGTCGAAAATAGAAAGGTATTATTTTTTAATATTTGAATACTTTCATTGAAACATTGATGCAACGATTTAGATTTTAGTGCATGTTGTTCAAGTGGACACCCTCCAACTATTCGAGCTCTCTCCTCCATCACCTAGATCAAATATCCGTAGTCAAAAATTTTAAAGCACACTTCCATCCACTTTTAATGGAATATATTTCTTACATTTAAAAAGTGGCACCATTTTTTTTAATGGAATATATTTCTTACATTTAAAAAGTGGCACCATTTTTTTTTATAGAATACTTTTAAAGTTAAGCTTAAAAAGAGAAAGAAGTATTTGGAGGAGTATATTAAAAAAATGTGCTTTGAATGGTATTTTAGGGAGATTTGAATCAGATTGGGAGTGATAAAGTTACCCTTTTTTTGGTTATATTTGGAGTAATAAATGTTTTTTGAAATTTTGGAGTGATAAGGTGTGAGTCAAAAATATATACTGAGTCTAGTCAAAGTTCCATAAGATCAAAGTTGAAACATTAATGTTTTGCTAATATAAATGTCTATGAAGGTCATTAATGTCAGGAGTCAAAGGAATTTTTTATTTATTTAATGAGTTAAAAGTCAAATTGAAGTCAAGTAAAATCTCGTAATTATGAAGTTGTCATTGTCATGTTGTAAAAACAAGGGCACATTCTTGGTTGAACCCGACACCCAAGCCTTGATTGAATTATTAAGTCAAAAATGATAGGGGTTGAGTTCTTTCAAATAAGACATTTGAACTCGACATCTACTCATTGTAAAATCATTAACTTGGGTGCATTTTCAGTGGTACCTGACACCCGAAGATGACAGAAAAATCAAGCGGGTGAGTTCAAGAAATCAAGCGAGTGTGAAAATCAAGCAAGTGTTAAAAGAAAGTGAACACAATTTCAAACGAGCGAGTACAAATGCAACAAAGTATTCAATTATTCTAATTTCTGAACAATCTAATACTATCCATTGTTGAAGACACAATGAAAATCAACAAAGCCGCATTTGTTGATATTAAAAGACATCTACATTATGCACGTGAGATCACTTAGTTTCTACAACTTGAGTCACAACTACAACTTGGTGAGTTGCAGCAAAAGAGTCGTGTTTCTGAGCCATTCAACGACACAAATTCAAATGATGAAGAGGATTCCAAGCCGCTCAATAATACAACTTCAAGTGTCGAAGTTGTACATGAACAACTTCAACCTTCTTTTTCCAAGCCAATCATCAAACCATGGGAAGAAGTCCAATGTAAGAAAATTTGACGTGGTTTAGGATATGACAAAGATAAAAATAATTTTCATATTCCTGATTATTCAAAACCAATCAAGTTCATCAATGGAGGATTTCTTGATCAAACAACATCAGAAGTCAATGAAAAAGTTGAAGAAAAGACAAAATGCCAACATTATCAAAGAACTAGCCATATGGAAGATCATTGTTTTGATCTCCATCCTTGTCACCATTGTGGCAAGAAGAATCACTCATTAGAGAGATGTTGGAAATGAAACCAACCAGCCAGATTGAAGAATAATTATGCATGGATTGATCCTTGGGAGTGGATGTCAATAGTAAAATGATTATATATTTTTTACCGCAGAATTTAATCTCACATGAAGACAAATATTGCAACCAATAGCAAAAATATGGTGCTCTCATGCACCTAAAAGGGGGAATACAACAATGAAACTCTCCTACATCTCAAGGGGGGGAGTTCAAAACAAATGCAAATGGTTATGGTCTCTCCTTTCAGTTGAAAAAAGGGGGGAATTGATGTTGAAATTGAAATTGAATTGATGATGATGGTTTTCAGACTGAAAGTTTCGACAACAACACGATTTTCCAAGGGGAATAAAAATTTGTTAGTGGACAAACGATTGGGATGTTGATTGAGAGCAAATGTGGCCATTTTTTTCTTAGATGTTCATTGGACCTAGCAAAGGATAGATAGATCCTTTTGCATTGCATTTTGGAATTTGATTGGGTTGTCAAGCATTTTTTATCAGTCTTGTAGTTGATTCACTTCTCTTGGTTCGCTCTCTTCACATTGGAGTTTTTGGCATCTAGTTTTGACGATTTTTCACGCAGTTTTTCATTGAGGCTCGGCTCAACAGTTTCAACATGAAGCCTTGGAGATGGTAATAGGTTCTTACTCTGGTCTTATGATTGAGGGGGGCAATGTTAGCCTCATACTCACAATCAATAAGTCCAAAATAATAAAATTATGAAACTTGAAATATATAATTCCTACTTGTCTTTGATGTGCTCATCAATTCTAGAATGAGTTTGTTCCTTTAAATACTTGGGAGTTTGTTGAGGTCTAGTTGGTTGAGATATTCTCTCCAACTAGTTAGCCTCCTAGGTTAGTGTGTGGTTGAGATATTCACTCAACTAAAAGATTGCATGTCTAGGATAGACTAACTATATCAAGATATAAATTGTTGTATATATATTGTATCATCATTCTTTATGAATATACATTTAGGCTTAAAAGCCTTTTTTGCCAAATTTTTCTCTCTGATATATTTTGTTTTCATTTAATTGTTTTCAAATATTATATTGAAATCATGTTTTTCCACGACAATTACTTGCACTTAAATGACAAACTTGCAATTTTCCTTTTGGAAAATTTGAGGCAATGGAAAAAAATATATATAGTGGCCAGCTGCATTGGAATCGCCATCTGAGCGAAAGGCTACAAGGTCAGCCGATCACCTCTCATATGTAGTTCATTCATGCTCCTAAATCACCAGTGACATGCATTGCATTTTTAATAATTCCAAGAAGGTTGATGTCAATTTTACTGCTTAACTTTGAGAGTTTAATGTGATCATCTCATTTGCTAAATAAATGTATTTATATATTTTAGAAAAAAATATAAAATTGAAAATATGTTTAAATATTTTTCGAAAAATAAAAATTAAAAAATATAATAGAAAACTCCTTTGTAAATCAAGTCCTGATGATGAGTCTTGGTCTAGACTCGAAACATCGACAAAGAAAAAATGAAAACTATGGAATATCCGAGTGTAGATTCTAAAAAACGTAACCACGGAAATCTACAATCCATTATCTTGACCCTGTACGGAGGGGAAACATGGAAGGAGATACGTAATCTTGAAAAGACAAAGGTTAAAATACAAAGGAAAGAGTTAGATCTTCACTTTCTCAAGAAATGCAGAGATTCTAATCTAACCCCACCCTTTTCCTGCACCAAACATAAAATACACAACCAGCACAACCATAAAGCATTTAAAAGACTCAGCAAATCCTTAATCCACCTTGAAATACGTAGGTGCATAATTTTGTTATGGCGATTATCCACAATAGCGCTTGAGGCCCACTTAAACCTTGCATCAATGATCAGAGAAGACCTCTGGACGGTCATAGATGCCTGCGCGACGCTCAAAGAAAACAAAGAAAGGCAAACAACCCAAAAAGAACATAAAAACAAACTGCAGAAATTGGAGTGGCTACGAATGGACAAGAACGAAGGAACTAAACCTCGCAGTGAAGAAAACAGGCAGTCAAAGAATACGCTAATAAAACACGCTGTCTAGGAAAAGAATGTTGTACATGAATCTGAACAGATAACAATGGACAGGGCAGGAACTAAATCAAGAAATCATTGCATAAACGCATTAGACATGGACAACACTGAATCAGAATGCAGCTCCAGGCTGCAATCATGTAGAACATTAGCATGGACACCCAGCTTGAATGAATCAGAACTTTCTGTAGATAATAGAGAACAACGCAACAAGGAAACGTTGGACAACGATGCCAAGACTGGAGAAAATGAACCACGCAGCAAAGAAACACTAGTCAGTGCAGGGACAGAATCAGAAAATCGGTGCATAAACGCATCAGACATGAACAACGCAGATATAGGATGCAACTCCATGGTGGAAAATCGCAGAACACTGGCATGGACACCCAAGTCAAAAGCAACAAACAAAACACACAGCAAATTGGAATATAACCATGGCTGGAATGAATCGAAAGATACCAGAACTGGAGATAATAGAGAACCGCGCAGCAAAGAAACATTGGACAGTGATTCCGAGACTAGAGAAAATAGAGAACCTTGTAGAAATAAAACATTGGACTGTGTAGAAATTTCATTCAACTCCAACCAAAACTTGTGCATAAATCTACATAACAACAACAACATTAGTGAGGTAAGTTTAAATAAAAATAACTCAATCAACATAGATTATAACTTAAATACAAAATAATAGAACTAGTAATCAGGATAAGGATAACAATTGTAACATAAAAAACATAGGTAAACACAATAATATTAATAGGTTAGATAATAATATAAATAATACAAACTGTATATTTGAAAATCACAATAACCCAATTAACAACAATAAAGTTATAAATATTTTTTCTTATGAGATGAAAAAAGAAGAAATTGAAGTCCTAGACAAAGGGCTCAATTTTGCCTTAGCCCCTAAACAAATCCCAAATGAAGAAATTATTTATAGCCTAGAGGATGGAATCAAGATGCTCAAGGAGGAAGACAAAGAACTTGTTAGACAAGAATGTGCGGTTATCCTTAGGAAAGAAAGAACGCCTAAAAAGAATCTGAACCAAGAACAACTTAGAGCCCTAAAAAATCTAAGGAATAACAATGACATTTCCATTCTAAAAGCTGACAAGGGAGGTGCCACTGTTGTAATGAATCATGAAGATTACATAAACAAAATGAAAGACCACTTATACAATAGTGGTAGCTACAAGAAGCTAGAGAAGAACCCCATCTTGAAAATCACAAGACTTGTCAAAAAAGCCATAAAAGAAACTAATCTAGATGAAAAACTGAAAAAGCACCTTACTCCTAACAGTGAAATTACACTTCATATTTATGGAGCCCCCAAAATTCACAAAACAGATGTCCCCTTGAGACCTATAGTCAGTACTATAGGATCACCCACATACGAATTAGCAAAATATGTCGCTAGAAAATTAGCTCCGCTAGTTGGTAAGACCAGTTCTTACATAAAAGACTCCAACCAATATGTTTAATTCATTAAAAATGTTAAGATAGATCCGGGTGATAAAATCGTCAGTTTTGATGTTGTCCAGCTGTTCACTAAAATTCCCTTAGATGAAGCAGTTCAAGTAGTGAAAGAGGTAGCGGACCCACAAACTGCAAGATTAGCTGAAATCTGTCTGCGGTCCACCTTCTTCACCCTCCAATGGGAGATTTTTGAGCAAACATTAGGAGTGGCTATGGGATCACCCCTTTCACCTATTGTAGCCAATCTCTTCATGGAAAAGTTTGAAAAGAAGGCTCTTGACACCTACCCTTTAAAACCTAAGTTTTGGATCAGGTTTGTGGATGACACCAGTGTGGATTGGCCCCATGGGGAAGACGAACTTAAGAAACTTTTTAAACCATCTCAATAGTATTTCCAAAGACATCAAATTTACTATGGAAACTGAAGAGAATAATTGCATCTCTTTCCTAGACATCCTCCTCATTAGAAACAAGGATGGTTCTATAGGTCGCAAAGTGTTCAAGGAAAAGGCGCATACTGATAACTATCTCCACGCAGATTCCCACCACCACCCAGCCCAAAAAATGGGGGTTCTTCAAACCGTCTTCACTAGAGCTTGTATAATTTCAGATGAGAGCCACACCGAGGAAGAAATCACGTACTTAAAAAGATCTTTTACCAAACTTGGATACAATATTAAAGATATCTTCAGAGCCATTCAAAAAGCCAAATCTCGAAACAATAAAAACAAAACTAACAATTCCCCAGCCACTAGCACCTACCTTCCATATATTCATGGTGTAACTGACAAACTAGCCAAAATTCTCTTTAAAAAGAATATCAAAACCTCATTCAAACCCTTGACAACTATTAGACAAAGAATGAAATCAGTTAAAGACAACCCAGAGCATCTCCAACATAAAGGTGTTTATATTATTAACTGTTCCTGTGGAGAACAATATATCGGGGAAACAGGTAGATCAGTTAATATCAGGCTAAAAGAACATAGTGCAGATATTTGTAGGGAAAGAACCCGTTCCTCAGCCTTGGCAGAACATGCAGGTAAGACAAACCACCATATATGCCTTGAAAACACAAAAGTCATTGCAAATGAAAAACACTATTACAAGTGAAAAGTCCGAGAAGCTCTTGAGATCATAAAACACCCACATAACCTCAACAGGGATGAGGCTTGGAAATTAGTAGGAATTGGACCTTACTTCTCACCCACAGATTAAATTGACCCTCTCTTTCTCTTCCTAACCTCCCTTCTTTAGATCAAATCGGCTCCTCTCCTAACCAAAAAAATCTTTGTATAATAGACTAACTAGCTTATAAGCTTTGAAACACATCATTAATAATTCATTAACCTCCTGAGTAATTAAAAACTTGCATGAATTGAATAAAATAAACATAATTATTATAAAATTACAATTAGTTAAAACAAAATCATATGATTAATTATTTATAAATAATATAATAAAAAACTTAATACATAAACAATTTAACTCAAACAATTAATAAACAACTATAATAATAAGGTACATGTATAATAAATAAAACTAAAAAGAACTTTAATATATTAGAAAAATTATAAGAACATTAAAATATTAAAAATCATCCTAACCATAAAAAACTTTTTATAATACATTAACAAGCATATAAGCTTAGAACACAACATTATCAATAATACAGTATCCTCCTCAGTAACTAAAAACTTGTAAAAATTAATCAAATATAAACAAAATTACTACAAAGTTACAATTAATTAAAACAAAATCATTAT
>APFE030795129.1:0-14457 GCA_000404065.3 Pinus taeda
TATGTGTGTCAGTTTGCGTTGACAGAGGAAACATCACATCTTAAAAAATTATATATATTAAAAGTCTCAACAATCTAAATCTTGCGTTCGTTGTTTTGATGAATAGGTGAGAGTATATACAGCCTCTGGGGTTGAGAATAAATTAGAAGCTGCAAAGAAGGAGTATCTACAAGCAGCAATGGGGGTCACTAGCAAGAAGAAATTGCTGGTTCCAAAATTACTAGACTGGTACTCCAGGGATTTTGCAAAGGATGTAGAATCCTTACTAGATTGGATTTGTCTTCAACTCCCCACGTCATTAAGAAATACAGTAATGGAGTGCCTGGAAAGACGAGGGAGGCCTGATGAAATGGTTTCACAAGGGATACAAATAATGCCATATGAATTTGATTTTCGATATCTCTTTGCTGCGTAGATGGATAGTATCTAGAAAGTATCTGTTGCTACTTTCATTAAATATATACATATGTACATATCAAACTTGCTCCAAGTTCAAGCTTGTAATCACTGGAAGAATAATGAGTGAGGGTGATGACAGTTGTGTTATCATTGCTTCTGGAAGAAGAGATGATTATTGTGATACAACATCTCTCGGTGTTTTCTTCATGGTTAGCCAAGCGATGTGATCTCATCTTGATCCTTATCTTTCATATGTAAAGTAAGTCTACAAGAAAGAGTAGCAGCAGTATCTTTCATATGTAAAGTAAGTCTACAAGAAAGAGCAGCAGCAGAACAGAGTGTAGATGATGGATGCAAGTGCTCTGCAATTAGGGTTTGTGGGAGATTGAAGATTGGTTATTCTGTTGAATGTGATCCCTTTCAAGCAGACAGTAGCCTCCTTGTTTACTGGTAGTTGAGTTATTTGAATTTCCCTCCCACATACATTGGGTTGGGTTGGGATTCTTTTTAGCTAAGAAGAGTATGTTAGTTTTGCAATCATCCATTGGAATCAACAGTGTATAGAGAAGCAGAGGACATAAGGTGAGGGAAATGGGTGCGTTGTCAAATGAATTGAATTGAATTGAATGTATCAGGGGGAGAGTGATAAAAAGTATTATGAATGAATTTGAATGCATTTTTACTAAACTTGAAGCATCACAAAGAGTACAGTGTTAATGAATGCCTTGCCATTGTCATAAATATTGTTTCCTCCCTGGATGGTGTTTCATTCAAGCCACAAGCTAAAAAAAACTTTGCCACATTAGCTTCACAATAATTTACATGCAGACTTGTAGCTTAAGTGTGTTATCAAATGATTACAGAAAGATGAAGCAAGGTGTGTTTTATTGCCACATTTACTTCACAATAATTTATATGCAAACTTGTAACATAAGTGTGTTATAAAATGATTACATGGAGATGAAGCAAAGTGCATTTTATTGCCATATTAGCTTCACAATAATTTATATGCAAACTTGCAACTTAAGTGTGTTACCAAATGATGGCAGAAAGATGAAGCAAAGTATGTTTTATTAACATGAATTCCATTAACAACACTTTTACCATTTTAATGTTCTCACTAATGTCGTAGTCCTAGGGCTGCATAACATCATTTACTTTGAGATTACAAATGTTCCTTCCTTCGACTTGTGGCTTTGAAAACATCGATCCTCCTCTTTATATAAAGCTTTCTTTTCTTAGAAACTTTGGAATAAATTCTTAAATTAAATAAAAATAATGCTAATAACTAATCATTGCATCTTAAAAGTTTTTTTTTAATCCATATGATGTATTTTTCAAAAAAAAATCTATTGAATTTTATTTGAAGGATGATATCTAAAGTACACAAAGTTTTGAAGCATGGCCCTGTTAAAAAACTTCAAGGAACTCCACAAACCCAAAATTTGGAAACAGATTTGGTCCAACAGCCTATGGCCAAAGGTCTCATTATTCCTATGGCTGGTTTCCAGGAAACAATGCCTAACCTGGGTTAGAATTCAATGCAGAGGTTTTGAAGGTCCCTCTATATGCTTGTTATGCCGATCTCAGGCTGAAGATCTCAAGCACATCTTGAACAATTGCTCCCTCGCTAGCTGCCCTTGGGATCTAGTGACGCAAGTATTTGGCAGGTCAGATTGTAATCCAGGTGATATCAGTGATACTATCTCAGAATGGGGCTCATCATCTTTCCTCTACCCCATCCTCAACAGGGCATGGAGTCTATTACCAGGCCTCCTATGTTGGCTTTACTTGAAAAGAGAGAAACGCACAAATTATGGGAAAAGATACTCTGCTGCCCTAGAGACCTAGTTGCCATGGGCATTTAAGATCCTATTCATCCCCCTCCCCTTGTGTGCCAGTCTCATATGCCAAACCTCCAGACTGTTTCTTGCCACTCCTCAAGGCTTCATCAAACTAAACTTTGATGGCACCTCGAAAGGCAATCCAAAAATTGAAAGCCTTGGAGGAAGTTTAAAAAATGCAGATAGAAATGTCATCTATCTATATATAGGAATCATGGGATACAACAACAATAATGTAGCGTAATTCTCTGCTCTTGAGGCTGGACTGAAAATCACAGTCTCAAGAGGATACCACAAGCTCATAGTGGAGGGGGGCCCAAGGCTGGTAATTGATACCATCTGCAAGCTCATCGATGGAGCTCCCGTTGATTGGATCTGCCAAAGTTGGACAGTAGAGAATATTATATCTAAAATTAGCACAGTGCCAACATCTCCCAGTTATAATATTCACTCACGTTCGTAGAACCGGCAACAAGTTTGCAGACATGTTGGCCAACTTGGGCTGTCACAAGCTCAACCTTCATAGAGATAACATTTGGCCGCATGATTGGGTAGAATGGGAGTGCTCTATGGAAGAAATCATCAATCATGACAAGGCAACCCCGATGGGCGCGAACATCATGGCAGCATCGGACTTCCCAACACCCAGTGTACAGTACAAGTGGAGAGGTGCTTCCCTGCCCCCTCATTTGACATTAAACAACCCATCTAAATTGATGGCTCGCAGCTCGCAATCTGACGGGATGAGGTATGGTGCGATGAAGTTTCAGGTGGAATTAGCAGGGTTTTATTTGCACTTGAGTTGGTGGAGAAAATTCTCGCTCAGTGAATAGAAGTCCCAAGTGGAGTTACCAGGGGTTTATTTGCGCTTAGAGTTGGGGGAGGGAATTGTCGCTTAGGGAATTGAGAACCAACCTTTGTGTAGATAAGCTCAAAGGGGGAAACTATATATATATTCGATGATTAATGATGAATTGTAGAGTGTTTGACTAGAGACAACTCTAGGTGAAGTTGTTCACATTCTCTATTAATTTCAATATTCTTTTTAATAGGGAAAGGGTTCACTAGTACTTTTAATATCTTTCTAAATGACTCAAATTTAATTCTTTCAAGGGGCTTATTAAAAATGTTTGAAGCATTATCACAATTATTACAATACTCAATATAAATCTCTTTTGACCAAACCTTCTCTCTAACAAAGTGAAATTGCGTATCAATATGCTTTGTGTTTTTATGAAACACTGGATTGTTTGCAAGTTTGATTGAGCTTTGGTTGTCACATTTGATAACCGTAGGATCTTTTTGTTCTTCTCCGGCATCATGGAGAAGTCTCCTCAACCAAACTGCCTCACACATTGTTGCACACAGTGCTTGATACTCTGCTTCTGTTGAAGACAAGGATACAATGTTTTGCTTTTTGCTGCTCCTATATAATGAGATTTCATTTTGTAATATGATGGGATTTCACTCTACAAGATTGGTTTCAGTTTTACTTGTATTGTGGTATATGAAATTTCTCAGTTTTATTTGTAATAGGATGGGATTTCATTCTGTAATATCATGGGATTTCCCTCCGCAATATTTGCTACTAAATTTTACAATTCTAAATTAATAATCCTATCGGCCTCTCTTTGTACCTTTTGGGACAATTGCTAGTATTTATCTAGTTGTTAATTGGTTGATTTGGTAGTTTGGGAAAGGAGAGAAAGTGAAAAATTACTTTCAAACTTGGGTAGGGAGAAAAGTCATAAACTTTCTTTTTAGATGACTTTCCCTTTAGATGTTTTAGGAGATAAGGCATATAGATTATTTTAATCTTGGAAAGGTTGTAAATTGGATAAGGTTATTAATTGGCATTGACAATGGTTATTATATGAAGAAATTTGTTTGGAGCAAAGTCTACAAATGAATGAAAAAGATACATAGATTTTTTGATAGAGAACAATGTTAGGCATAAGGAATAAGAAGATTAATTGATTTTATTTTTAAATCTAATTGGAGCTTATGCGTCCAAATTCGACTATAAATCATTGATAGAAGAAGGAAGAGAATATTGATAGATTTGTTGGTGGAAATTTATATGGAAATTAGAATGCTAAAAGAAAAACAATATCTTTATGTTGCTCAGTACACAACAAGGTTCCTACATCAAACTTGAAAAGAGGAATTTTATAAGGCCAAGATGGTGTTGCTAATGTGACCAAGAAGAAGAAACTATAGTTCAACTCATACTAGCATGCTCATACTTCAAAGAAATATGGAAAGAAGTGGAAAGATTAATTGGGATTGAGAATCTCTAGGAGTTGGGGAGTCTTGAAGAAGCCTTCAAAACTTGGTGTAATAGAAATAAGGCTTTCAATATCAAAGCACTTCCACTTTACATGGTATGGGAAGTATGGCTTGTTAGAAATCTAAATTTATTTAAAGAAAAAAAGACACTTTCCCTCAAATGTGTTGTCTACTCCTAAAATATTTTAAATGCGTAGTATCCATAGTTATAGGAAAAATCTATTTTCCATATACAAGGTGAAGTGGCTATAAATAAGGATATACCATGTGCTTGTTTTGATGGTGCATCATAGGGGAACCCTCCCAAGGGAGGTTTAGGAGGCTTATTGTACTTGTCTTTAGTTCACAATATTACTTTTAAAATGGAAAATGGTCAAGAAGCTAATAACTTTTGTGAACTGATGGCTTTAAAGCTAGTCTTGAAACTAGCACAAGAATTTGGGGTAACACAATTATCATTTTTTAGAGACTTAAAGTTTGTTATCCAATCGTTGTGCAAAGAAATTGCTCTAAGGGATTTTATATTATGACCCTTGTATGATGAAGTTGTCATTCTACTAACGATTTTCTCATATAAGTCTTTCTCTCATATTTATAAGGGCACGAATAGTGTTGTAGATAGGCTCTCAAAAGTTGGAGTTAGGTTGGAAAGAGGAACTTGGATTGCTTTAGCAATTCAAAATGGTCATACTATAAAATATAATCATGAACCATAGACTTAAACGTAATCATTCTAGTTTCTATCTTAATTTTTGTTTAATGATAAACTCTCACTTAACTTTGGATGAAAAATTAAATGTATTTTTTTTGAATGTCATTTTGTATGTTTGAAGAGACTAGTAAACAAGAATAACTTTTGATTTTATTTTTGTGATGATGGATCACACATAAAAATGTTTTAAAGCACTTATGAATTCCACAAATATATGACAATGTTTTGTTTTTTTAATCTTAATCAATGGAAGCTACATTCATTTATTATTATTTTAGATTTTTTATATTTTTAATTTTGTATCCTTAAATTTTAGTTATTTTATTTAATATTATTATTTTTATTTTATTTTATTATTTATTTACAATATATTTAATTTATTGTAAATTAAATTATTTGATTTCTTTCGCTTTAAAAAACTTTAATTTAAAAATAAATAAAACTTTAATCTAGTACTTAATTTTTTAACCTATATCATTATAAGATATATACTAATATTATTATATTTCCAAATGTTAAATTTATATTATAATAAAAAGGCATGTATTTAATACTCATTTTATTAATTTATCTTCGTTTTTAAAATAAAATATTTGATGTTATAGCAATAGAAATAGTGAAGCTTCTCTATACTTTTAATTTTATTACATAAAACATATAAGATAAACAAGAACTCCTCTTTGAGACTCTGGTCACTCTTCTTATTTTATATGGATGTGAGGTTTAGGGTTGCAGTATCTAGAGAGTCATGGATGAAGATATAACATATCCAAAAGCAATTTATAACCTATAGTCTCAAGATTAAAAAAAAATTCCCCCTATCTTATCCTCTCGTTTGAAGCAAATTAATTTTGTCCTTCAATTAAATTAGGAATTAAATTGTAATTCCATATCTCATGACAACTTGTAATAGTTAACTAAGTTAATTTGATGTAGTTGGCTCAGTTAATTCGAGTTAGGAGTCTAACTAGAGTAATTTAGAGTGTACCCTACTTTTAAGGAGCCTTGGTTGAGTTTATTTTGAGTTTTAATTATTTAATTAAGTTTAACTGAGTTAAATTCACTTAAACTAGTTCCAACTGATGGAGGAATGAGTGGGGATCCAGTAGTGGGGTGTAACCTGTAGTAATGAGGTGTAACCAACAATGATCAACCAGTAAACTGAAGATTCACTCATAATTAATCATGCATGTTAGATCAGAGAAAGACATAGTTGAGATTGGAATTCAGGGACAATGTACTATTAGTTGTATAATCATCCAAATTGTACAGGTGGTGCATGCAACCAGAGGAAGGCCTATGAGGATTGCACAATTCATAACTGAGTAATTTCCCAATTAAATATGGGCTAATTCCCTAGGAAACTGCACAAGGAAATAGGAGCTTGGAAGGCAACAGATTTGGTTAAGTATTGGCTTGAGCTTATCTGTGAAGCAGTGATATAGATTGAGATAGTGCAGAGGTCGCTCGAGCTTGAGAAAAGCATTTTAATCTTCTCATATTTTCTGATTAATGCAATATACAAATAACAAGAGTTTTTAGCTGTGGCTTTCCCCAAAAAATTATTGTGTTATGTGTGATTGAATTCTTTCTCTTTTATGATTCGTGATATCAACGATTGTTTATTGTTTCCGCTGATGAGTAGAGTAGGTTCAAGTCAGTTGTTTTAGCATATTACAATTTGCAATTTGAATCTACAAGGAATTTCTACATGGTATCAAAGTTGAAATCACTATAGAAGAGGAGAATACGAGTTTGTTTGTAGGAATTTATAGGGTAAGTTCCTCAGATAGAACACCAAAGGGCACCGCTCACAAACAGATCACAGATCAATACACCAATATTCTTGACGTGGTTAAAACCCTCAAAGAGGGAAACAATCCATAACCTGAGCCAACACGGCCACTTAAGGCAATTTATTAATGTAAAAGAAAGAAAATTTACATAAGCTTCTCTCATGAACGGTCACCCTACAAATGACCCTACATGCTCTTTAAATCTAAGAGATCATGGGCCAATCGAGTGTTAAGCCACAGATCAAATGGTTGTAATACTGAGGAGAGAATGAACCGTCGGATCACTTCATGTCTAAAACATATCGTGACCGTCAGATTGTAAGTTACAAAATTACATATAGTATGAAATACACTTTACCTAACTCTATAATAGACCAAATTATACTTAACTATTTCTTATGTGTTGGAATATCCTAGCATCCCCCCTTAAGAACAACTTGGGATATGATTGAAGGATGTACAAATATGACACAGTAGGAGAAGGAAGGAGGCATTAGAGCCTATCCTCCCTTAGTGACAACTTCCTAAACTCCAACCATAAATCAAAGTTTAGTAAACTTCGCCTCTGTGAGAGCCTTTGTAAAGATGTCCGCAACTTGATCATTAGTTGAACAATATTGCACTTCAAGGACGTGGTCAAGAACATGGTCCTAACAACCTATTATTATTATTAATTTTGACTAATAATGTATATTATTAAATAAATCAGTTTAATTATTTTTTGTAATTTAAATTATTTCTTCAAAAGAAAACATCAAACGATAATAATTTTAATAACCATTAGAATTATTTTATTAACAACCTAATGTTATTATTCTATTTTAAATAAATAAATTACTTTTGATACTATTCACTCATTTATTAATTTTACCTAATTTCCAGAAATAGGAATAATATATTATTAATCTTAATATTATAATAATAATAATAATATTAAATTTATTAATATAAATTTTGACCTGGGTCCTAGAGTCAAAATTAGCCGTTATTCAACCGTTGGAGTCTCTGCTCAGTCTATTTAACATGTTAGGCCGGATCTGTTTCTTCAACTTGTCCTGACGATGAACCACACTAGTTGGTTCGAAACGCATCGACAAAGGTCTTTTTATATGTGATTTACGCCGACGCTCTTCTTATAAACATGGTCATGAATGAGCTTTCTGATGAAGTGCATGTGTAGTTAAATGTGTTTGCTGCGTTGATGTTGGACTGGATCTTTGCATAGTTGAATGACACTTTGACTATCACACCAAAGTGTAATCGGATGTTGCTGCTGAAAGCCAAACTTTGACAAGATCTGATGAAGCCACATGGCTTCCTTACTAGATTCTATGGCGCCACGATACTCTACTTCTACTGAAGAAAGAGAAATGACACTTTGTTTTTTACAAGCCCATGTAATAGGTCCAGAACCAAGAGTGAACACATAACCTGCAGTAGGCTTCCGATCATCAGGGTCACCAGCCCAACCGAAATAAGTGAAACCAACCAATATAGGAGATGCTTCTACACTGTAATGAATCCCAAATTGAATTGTATGTTGAACATAACAAAGTATTCTTTTAGCTGCTTTCCAATGACTTTCATGTGGGTTTTGCATAAATAGAGCAATAAGGCCAACAACAAAGGAAAGGTCAGGATGGGTATGGGTCAGATACAAAAGTTTTCCTACAAGTTGATGGTATAAAGTAGCATCAACTTCAGGGGAAGTACAAGTGATTGAAAGTTTGACTCCAGACTGAAAGGGAGAAGGAAAGTGGTGTAGAAGATCACAGACATACTTGGACTGGGGAAGGGAAATACCTTCCTTGGATTGCAAGGCTTGAAGACCAAGAAAATAATGCAAGTGTCCTAAGTCTGTCATTTCAAACTACTTTTTAAGGCTGGACTTCACATGGTTTATAAGGTTGGGATCACTACCAGTAATGATAAGATCATCAACATAAAGAACAAGAATGATAAGAGACTTACCCACTTTCTTGGTGTAGATAATATTGTCAGAATGACACCTGGAAAAGCCAATATCTAAAAGAAAGCTATCCATTTTGGCATACCAAGCCTGAGGGCTTGCTTGAGACCATAAATGGATTTCTTAAGTTGACATACAAGGTTGGAGTCTGTTTGTATAAAGCCAAGAGGTTGTTCCATATAGATTTCTTCATGCAAGTCCCCATGCAAAAAGGTAGATTTAACATCCATCTAATGGACTTCCCATTTGAAAGAGGAAAGCAGGGAAAGCACAAGGCGGATAGAGTTCTTTTTGGCAACAGAGGAGAAGGTTTCAATATAGTCAATTCCTTCAACTTGTGAAAAACCCTTAGCAACAAGACAAGCTTTATGTTTATCAACCTCCATCTGGTCCATACTTGGTTCTGTAAACCCATTTGCATCTAACAAGTTTTCGTCACTTTGGAAGAGGAACAAGATCCCATGTATCATTTGCCAATAATGAACGATATTCTTCATTCATAGTTGTGTCCCAATCTGGATGGCCTGAAGTTTCTGTAAAGGTGTTAGGATCATAATTCACTGAAGCTTGAGCCAATAAAGAAGAGGCTCTATCGAACAGAGAATATGTACGTCACTGATCTGTAGGATCACCTGCAAGAACACATGCTGCATCCCGAGTAGCACGTACCCATTTTGGAAGATGAGGATCTAAAGGAGGATCCTGAGAAGGTGGGGGAGGATTTTCATCTTCACTATCATCATTTGAAGAAGAAATATTTTCAGAAGTAGAAGGGATAGAAAGAGGTGGCACATCCACTGAACTAGGCTCGTAGGCCGATATATTTTTAGCAAACTTTACATCTATTATAATGATAACATTTTTGGACTTAAGTGGAAAAAGTCTATATCCTTTGACATCTTCAAAATATCCAACAAAAATACATTTTTCACTCTTAGGTTCTAAAGCTTTATGTTTCTCATTTGGAATATGGGCCCATGCTTCATTTCCAAAAACACGAAAGTGACTTACATCTGGTTTAATTGAGCTCCATGCTTCTTCTAGAGTGATATTATTTAAAACCTTAGTAGGAGTGCGATTTACTATGTAATTTGCACAACTAATTGCTTTTGCCCAAAAATTAAGACTAAGTCCTTTAGATTGAAGCATACAATTAGCCGTTTCCTTTAAGGTGCGATTCTTCCTTTCAGCTACACCATTTTGTTGTGGAGTATATGGAACAATATGTTGCATTTGAATTCCATGCCCATTGCAAAAGTTGATGAATTTGTTGTTAACATATTCGCCGCCATTATCAGATCTTAGCTTAAGAGTTTGATGTCGAGATTGTTTCTCAACAAAGGCCTTAAAGGCCAAGAACATGTTAAATACTTCACTCTTGGTTTTAAGAAGTATACCCAAGTGCGTATGGAGAAATTATCAATGAAAGTTAAGAACTACTTGTAGCCAGAGAATGAAACAAATGGAAGTGGACCACATAAATGACTATGCATAGGCTATAAAGGGGCTGAGGCATGCCAAGAGGCACATTTTCAAAACTATCCCGATGATGTTTTCTGAGTACACATTCGGAACAAACATTATTTATGCAAGATACCATAGGAAGACCTGTCACCATATTTTCTTTACATAGATTTTGAAGGGAGCAATAGTTTAAGTGACCAAATCGCCGATGCCAAAGTTTGCTCACTTCATACATTATGAGAAACAAATACTGAGGGAAGAGTCGATGACCCAAATTTTTTAAACTGATACAACCTTGTAGAATTGTCAACAATGCCAGTAGCTAAAATCTGTTTAGGATCTCTTAGGTCCTTAATTACAACATCGTGAGGTGAAAATTCAATGGTTTTACCTTCACCTGAATGAGTTGTATGATATATAGATAGAAGGTTGTAGGATAAGGTTGGAAAACATAATACATCATTAAATTGACCATTGTCTAGATGAACAGTTCCAGTGCCTAAAACACTAAGAGATCTATCATCACCAACATATATATTTTTGGTGTTACAATAAGTTAAAGAAGAAAAAATGGCTTTGCTTTTGGCCATGTGATAAGAAGCTCCTGAATCAATGAGCCACTCATGAGAATGAGAAGAAGAAGATACATTTAGTGCATAACTAGACCGATATGCTTTCCAACCACATGCAGAAAGTGTTATTCCTGAAGATGAAGTTGAAGTTGAGGAGTGCTCCAAATGGATGTTATGCTTCTTCATTGTTGCTTCTAAGGCTTCCATCTTCTTAAAGCATTTGGATTCTAAGTGGCCATATCGATTACAAAAGTTGCAATGTATATCAATCTTCTCCCCTTTGTTTTTATTTGCCTTATCATTTTGTTGAATTGATTTTTCATTTTGAGACTGAAATGGCTTAGGACCATTGTTTGGTTTATGACCATTCTTTTTAGGATACTGCTTCTTAGGATTCTTTGAATTTGGTTGTTGTTAGGTAGCTAAGACTTTCTTAGAAGAGTTTCCAAGATTAAGAAGACTAAGATGTAAGAGTTTTTCTTGTTCTCTTATTAAAGAATGACAAAAGACATCAAAAGAGGGGGACTTGTAGTCTTGACCTTGAGAAATAAAGGCTTCTCTAGTAAAATGGAAGGTGGGAACAAACACAGAGTAGGTTGGTCCCAACTTAGTAAGAATGGAATAGATAAGGCTACCATCTTCTTTCTTAACCTTAAAACCTTCCAAGAGAAGTCTAAGGGTCTTGAACTTGGACAAAAAATCTTTAATGGAAGAATAATTATTTGGGTCCAACGTAAGCAACTCATTTTTGAGTTGATGGGCTCTAATTTCATTTTTAATTCCAAAAACTTTTGTGAGCTGTTTCATTGCTTCATTAGGGGTATCAAGTTCTAGAGAAATAGACATCCCTATCAACCCACATGCTTAGTTTTACCTATTTTCCCATTTGACTGCCTTATCTTCATCTTTAGGTTTAGTTTCTTGGCCCGAGGCTATTCTTTAAAGACCTTTACTTCTAAGTAAATCCACAATGTAGGACCACCATTGGAAGTAGTTGGTGCTTTCAAGAATAACTTGGCATGGAATTTTCATTTTAATAAAAATTGAAGCTGTAGATGTTGAAACTAAATGTTCCAATGGAAATATCTCAAAAAGTTAGGCTGATTAAAAAAAAATGGCTTTGAAAATGACTTCCGTATGAAGAAGTTATGACTTTTTGAATGAAAGTTTTTGAAGATGCTGACGAAGTGTGTGAATGTGCGGAAGTGAATGATAATGTTATATTTAAACCGCCCCGCTCCCCCTTTTCAAACTTAACCTAGTTAATTCAATTTAAAAAAATTATTTTATGTGACCCACTTTTATAAATAAGTGAAAGTAACTTTCACAATGGTACTTTATGAGCTACCCACTAAATTGTAACTTAAATAAAAGATAAAGAGACTTTAGAATTATAAGTGAGTCACTTTTTATAATGGGTGAGAGCACTTTTATGTAAAGTAACTTTAAAACATAAGTTACATGTGCTTTTGAAAAAGTAACTCAACAAAAAGAAAGACTTGAACTCAAGACCTCTATTCTCATAAAGTAACTTTGGATCAAGTGAGCTAGTTTAAAAGGTTAGTAATTTTTGGAAAAAAAGAAGTGTTTTTTTTTTTAGTCACTGAAGCTTTGGGTGCGTGCTTACTTGAAAAAGCCTTTTTTGCCTACAAAACAAAAAACCACACAACCCAACACGGACATACAAAAAAACCAAACTTTATGGCTTGAAGTTAACTTTCGCCAGAAACTAAATATTTTCCTCTATGTTTCTGATTTTCCGAGATCACACTAAGGCGTGGTGGAAAAGAGCATACGCATGAGAAAAATCCTTCCTTTTTGTTTTAGATTTGCCCAGATCGCACAAAGTCGCGGGGCAAAGAGCATACGCAGAAATGAAAGGTATAGATCCGGTAATAAAAAATAGACAGATAAATAAACCGAAATAAAGAGAGAGATAAATAACTAAAACTGCAAATAAAGACTGTATACCTCCAGATCTTAAAAATGACGTACCTAGTGCTACCGGAAACCTTTTCGCGTGAAACGAAAGGGGTTCTTCACTGGAATAGATGCTCCTAACAAAATAGAGCAGTCCTCTTGGCCCGAAAGCAGCCAAAAACAATAGATCTAGGAAACGACAGTCAGATGCAATTGTACTGACTTCTGATTTGGATCACCAAAGGATGCGGCCCTCAAATAACTCTGATACCATGTAGGAATTTACAGAGTAAGTTCCTTAGATAGAACACCAAAGGACACCGCTCACAAACAGATCACAGATCAATACACCAGTATTCTAGACGTGGTTAAAACCCTCAAAGAGGGAAACAGTCCATGGCCTGAGCCAACGCAGCTACTTTAGGAAATTTATTAATGTAAAAGAAAGAAAATTTACATAAGCTTCTCTCATGAACGGTCACCCTAAAAATGACCCTCCATGCTCTTTAAATAAAGATCATGGACCAATCGGGTGTTAAGCCACATATCAAGTGTCGGTAATACTTAGGAGAGAGTGAACCATCAAATCACTTCATGTCTGGAACATATCATGACAGTCGGCTTGTAAGTTACAAAATTACATATAGTAAAGAAACAAACTTTACCTAACTCTACACTAGACCAAGTTATACTTAACTATTTCCTATGTGTCGGAATATCCTAACATCCCACCTTAAGAAAAACTTAGGATAGGATTGAAGGATGTACAAATATGACACAATAGGAGAAGGAAGGAGGCATTAGAGCCTACTGTATTTTGTAGGAGAAATCAAATTTGTAGTTTTGGTTTGCAGATTTCTGTAATGTGGTTTTTGAGACATTGAATTCGGATATTCCACAGTTTTCATTTTTAATTTGTCGACGTTTTGAGTGTAGACCAAGACTCATCATCAGGATTGATTTACAAAGAAGAGGAGCTAGAGTAATAAATATGACTAGGTTATTAGGTGAGGTTGTCAAGATGGGGAGCTGACTAGTTTGATGATTTCTATTAAAATTTTTATTATTATTATGTCATTGTTAATAAATTGCCAATTATATAAGTCACTTTATTTTAATAATAGATATATTGCGTTCATTTTTCTTTTATGTTTTATTAACTTTCTTGTAATCTTTTTTATTATTTTAATATTATTCTAATTAATTGCACTTATTTATGTTTAAATTGCTTCACCTAATATTTAGTTATTGATTTATATGAGTTTATGTTATTAGTTAGTTATTTATCTAATGTAATAAGTTTTGTTATTTTAATAAATTGTTTATTAACTATGTTATTATTCTAATTAAATTTTTATTTGTCTAAGATTAAAGGAGAGGTGTTTAGTAGATTATTTCTTTTTATGTTGTAAGTAAGTTCCATCTTTTTTATGCTTACTAATATGTTATCTTTATGTTATTGATCAATATTTAATCTTTTTTATTCTAATTA
>APFE030795129.1:14750-29100 GCA_000404065.3 Pinus taeda
TAATTAAATTATGTTATTTATGTTAAAGGAATCATATGTCTTGTGATATTAGTTTATTGTTAGTGTAAATTGTGATCTAATTATGATTAATGTGAATTCTTGTTTTTTATTTTGTAAGCGTCTTCCATCTTTTATAATTCCTAATATTATGTTTATTAATATTCTATTTTTTATTAATTAAATTTTATTTATCCATGTCTTAAAGGAATCATATGTATTGTGTTATTAGTTTATTGTTTGTGTATTATAAATTGAATCTTAATTGTAATTATTATGGAGTCTAGCTTATTTTATAAACATATTCAATCTTTTATAATGATTAATATTATTTGAATGGATGGATGCGGAGGTGGTTAGACCTAGAGTAGGTCAATGAAGGGAATGGGGGAAGAGAGTTGGGATGCTCAAGGGCAGAGTATGAAGAGAAGGGGTGAGTTTGGTAAGGTGTTAATAGCGAGAGGTAGGGGACCTGAGGGTGGAAAGGATAAAGGAAGGTAGGGCTGGTGAGAAAGGGAGGGTCCTTTTTAATCAATGGGGGTGAGAAGGGAGGCCCAATTTCTGCTAATTTCCAAGCCTCCATCCCTATACTTCAAAGCCAACAGGATATTGTTCTACGGATTGAGACTCGAATATGCCCTTGAGGGTAGTTCGAACTATATTGCTTGGAAGCACAGGATGGAGGCAATGTTGGAAGACAACGGGCTTAAAGAATTCATAGACAAAGATATTCCTAAGCGAGTTGATGCTCAAGATCTCGCAGAGTGGCGAAAATGTGTGGAAAAGGCGAGAAGGATTATCCTAGAATGAGTTCGAGATCATATTCTCTCGAACCTCCATGATAACGAAACTCCATTTGCAATGTGGAAGGCCTTAACAGACTTGTTTCAAAACAACAGTGACCACAGGAAGCTGGCATTGAAGGACAAGCTCAGAAAGATCAAGATGGAGAAGGGTGAATCAATACTGAAGTACTTGACCAGGTTTAGGCAATGTCAGGATGAGCATGAAAGTGTCAGTGTTATAGTTGCTAAAGACAATCTGGTGAGCCTAACACTTCTAGGCCTTCCCAAGAACTGACACAGTTACTAGGACTTAGTTAATGGGAGGGAGAAGTTACTAGAGTGGGAGCGATTGTGGTTCGACTTGGTACAAGAAGGGATTCAAAGGAACACCAAAGATGGATCCTCATCCAAGCATGATGATGAGGAGAACTGTGCCTTAGCTGGAAAGGCAAAGAAGGGGAAGGGGAAGTCATTCCATTCCAAATCAGATTCCAGTCGAGGAGGCATAAAGAAGAACATGTCGAAGATTAAATTTTTTCACTATCAAGAGCTGGGACAATATGCCACAAAGTGTTCGCATAAGAAGCTAGGTAAGAATCCTTAAGGAGGAGTGGAAGGTGAAACTCTTGATTCACAATTCGAACTAGATTTCACCCTCATTGCTTGCATGGTGACATCGGTAATGGGTAGTGTGTGGTACCTGGATAGTGGAGCCATTCTATATGGCCAACAACAAATATTTCTTCAATGACTTGGAGGAGAAGGACCTCCAGACGCACATCAAGATGGGAGATGATGTTAGTTACACCACAACTGACATCAGTACTGTTACCTTTCATAGGGAGTCTGGTTCTCCCTTGAAGAAGAATTTGGTTTCGGTTTCTATGTTGGAGGACAGTGGCTACGATGTAATATTTAGTAAGGGAAAGGCTTTCCTTCATCACATAACCTCAGGATAGGTGAAGCAGATCGAGTTTCAGGTGAAGAACCTCTACAAATGGGATGGAGAAGACTGCGCTGCTTTGAGCACTAAAGCAGATAAGGTGCAGAGCTGAGACATGAGTGAGTTGTGGAATAGAATATTGGTTCACTTGCACCACACAACTTTTAATGTCATGCATCAAATTTATACATGGCTTCCCAAGGGTACACTAGAGTAGAGATACACATGCAAAGGGTGTACATTGGGGAAGTACACCAAATATTCCTTTCATTGTAAAGACAATCAAGCGCAAGTGATCCTTGATAGAGTTCACTCATATGTGTGCAGACCATTCTTGACAACATCCATGACCAAGCATAAGTATTATGTAATATTTGTTGATGATTTTTCTCGTAAGTGTTGAATTTTCTTCATGTAGAAGAAATATTAGATGTTCGCTAAATTTGATGAATTTAAAACACTTGTCGAGAAAGATATTGGCAAGAAAGTTAAAGCTCTCAGAAGCGATAATCGTGGAGAATATGTGTCGAATAAATTCAATAACTTCTATGCTTCAGAAGGAATTCAACGAGAGTTAATAACATCTAATAACCCACAATAGAATGTGGTGGCTGAAAGGAAGAGCAAAAGTATTGTGGGAGATGCATAGGTGATGTTACATGATTAGGGCCTACCATTTCACTTGTGGACTAAAGCATGCAACACAACTGTTTATTTGAAGAATAAAATCCCTCATCGAATTCTCGGTATGAGTACACCAAAAGTATCTTTTTTCAGGTAAGAAACCAGATGTGGCACACTTCAGGATCTTTGGTTCATCAGTCTACTGTCATGTGACCAAGGATGCATAGAAAAATATAGAGCCAACAACTGAGTTGGGCATATTTGTGGGGTACATTGATATACCTCACAACTATCGTGTGTTCTTTCCATCCAACAAGATGAAAATGGTTGATAGAGATTTGAATTTCAATGAAGAGAAGGCCATGAGATGTTACCTTGAGCGGGAGATTCAGTTACATGCAAATGAGGAGCTATTAGCTCCAAATGAGGAACCTGAGGATGATGTAGAGCAACCACATGTAGAGGAGCACAATGTGGAAGAACCCACTCATGTAGAGACTTCTAGAGATGGAAGAAAGCGCACCAAAGAGGATGACAGATTGATGCATGATGCTAGAGAGAATGTGGGAGCACCCGCATCATAGCGCAAGCATAAGAGGTCACTAGATCGATACACTGGTTACATGGCTCTGATGAGCGAGAGTGTAGATATTGAGCCATCCTCATTCGAGGAACTAGTGCAAAAACTAGTATGGGTTGATGCCATCATTGAGGAGTATGACTCCATTATCAGAAACAGTGTTTGGGAAGTGGCCCAAGACTATTAGAGAAGTTAATGGTGAGTTCTAGATGGATTTATAAGGTAAATAAAGCAACAGATGGGAGTGTGGAGAAACACAAGGTCAAAACTGTGGCAAGAGGGTTCTCTCTGGTGGAGGGAATTGATTACAATGATACCTTTACTCCAATATCAAGGTACTCTTCAATCAGATCTATTCTAACACTATCGACGCAGATGGGATGGAAGACACATTAGATGGATGTGAAGACCACATTCCTCAACAACATGATTGAGGGAGAGGTGTATATTAAGAAGCCGGAAGGATTTGAGACCTTCAACAGAGAGTTGCATGTGTATAGACTCAAGCGAGCGTTGTATGGAATAAAACAAGCACCCTGTGTTTGGTAAACCAGGATTGACAACTATTTCACCAGGTTGGGCTTCACCAAAAGTGAAGCAGATTCGAACCTTTACCATATTATGGATGAAGGTAAATTGTTGTTTATAATATTATATGTTGTTGATTTGATTCTAACAAGTGATGAGAAGCTGATAAAATCTTGCAAAGAGGATCTTGCAAGAGAATTTGAGATGAAGGACCTTTGGCTCATGCATTAATTTCTTGGTATGGAAGTATGGTAAGGAGATGGAGAACTGTTTGTCTCTCAGGGAAAGTATGCCAACTAGATACTGAAGAAGTTCCACATAGAGAGAAGCAAACCCATGGAGACTCCTCTAGCAGGTAATTGGAGGAAGGAAGATGCTACTTCAGGTGAAGTAGTGGAGGCTACTATTTATAGACAAATTGTGGGTTAACATATGTATTTGGTGAACACACGACTGAATATGTGTTTTGCAGTTAACCAACTTAGTCAAGCCATGGCTAAGCCCACCAAACTTTATTGGAAGGCAGCTAAACATGTGTTGAGATACCTTAGAGGCACCACTCAGTTTGGTCTTTGGTACATACGCACAGAGGGAGTGAAGCTTGAAGGCTTCACAGATACATATTGGGTAAGGAGTCCATCCAACAGAAATAACACATTAGGGGGAATCTTCAATATTGGGTCAGCAATAGTTTCTTGGTACAGTAGGAAGCAGAGATCAGTTGCACCCAATTCAGCAGAAGCAGAGTACATGGCTTCTAGTCAAGCAACTTGTGAGGCTATCTGGATGAGGAAGATCCTTGTTGGCTTATTTGGTCAGCAGATGGATCATACAATGATTTACTGTGACAATCAGAGTCGTATCAAGCTCTCTGAGAATCTAGTTTTTCATGATTGGTCCAAGCATATTGACATCCAGTATCACCATCTACGAGATTGTGTGCAAAGGAGAATCATGTTGATGGAGTGCATTCCTATAGAGGAGTAAAATGCAAATATTTTGACAAAGGCATTGTTAAGATGCAAATTCGAGTTTCATAGAGGTAGGATTAGGGTAGCAGATAATCCCTTTATTGTTGAGTGGGAGTGTTGAAAATGCCATAAGAAAATCATAATTTAATTTTGTCCTTGAATTAAATTAGGAATTAAATTGTAATTCCATATATCATGACAACTTGTGTAGAAATTTTGAATAATATGACACTTATTCACAGAGATTATCCTGATTATACACTATTTGCGGAATGCATGCATTATACATAACCTCCTCTACGTTGATCATCAATTTGCGGAATTAAAGAAACAATCGCATGCGCACATTGAAACATCAATCACACATATCAACACAGTATGTACTGGGGAAAGCATACAGCTGAAAACCCTCAACTATCCGTTATTATGATGAAGAGAACATGTAACAATACATAGTACAATACTCCTCACAAGTACTCAGTACTATCTCCACCTGCTACACACAAACTAGCTCAGATCTGAATCAAGTCACAGGTACAAATCTCCTCCGTTGTTTGCCTGCCTCCACTGCGCAATCCCTGTTGAGAATAGATCAGATCCAAGTTCGAATTCCCTTGGAATGTACTGCGCAATCCTCATTGGTAATCTCAATCAATGATTGTGAAAATCTCATGCACAACTATAGTCACAACTAATAGTAGTCTCACCCTTTCACCCACCTTTAACACTTGTCTCCACCGAACTGTCCATGCACTGAGTTAACTGATGTATTCTTCAGTTGATTTATGAGTTAATAATTAGTGAATTAATTAATAATTAATTCACACCACTCATCACTAGTGTAATTTTTCAGTTAACTAAATACAACTAGTTCAACTAAGTCAAACTAAACACAATCCATCAACTCCTCAATCAACTCCCCCAACTCATCACTTTGAGTCTAACTGAAGTCCATCATGCAATCTGCTCAACTAACCATAGAAAAGCGTATTCCTTCCGGGTTGCATGTGCCACATCCGTAGCTTCGAACTGAAGTGTTGCAAGAGGAAGATAATGTTTAAGTCCAAATATTATTAGAGCTACTAATGTTCGATTGTTCTATATTTAGACTGGCAGTCTAAAAATAGACTCCGCCCATATGTCTAAAAATAGAGGTCCATCCTATTTTTACCAACATGACCAATCATCCATAAATAGCATCCTGCAACTCATAGACCATGATCCATATGTCTAAAAATAGATTTTGCACCAAAAATAGCCTGCTGGCCCACTTAGTGAAGGCGACTTCTTTTCACTAAGCTCCATCATCTTGTTGCATTTTCAACAACTTGTAATAGTTAACTAAGTTAATTTGACTTAGTTGGCTCAGTTAATTCGAGTTGGGAGTCTAACTAGAGTCATGTAGAGTGTCTCCTACTTTTTAGGAGCCCTGGAGAGTTTATTTTGAGTTGTAATTATTTAATTCAGTTTAACTAAGTTAAATTCAATTCAATTAGTTCTAACTTATGGAGGAATTAGTGGGAGATCTAGTAGTGGGATGTAACCTGCAGTACTGAGGTTTAACATGCAGTAGTGTGGTGTAACCAGCACTGATCAACAATAAACTAAAGATTCATTTATAATTAACTCATGCATGTTAGACCAGAGAAATACCCAGTTGAGATTGGAGTTCAGGGACAATGTACTTTCAATTGTATAATCATCCAAATTGTATAGGTGGTGCATGCAATCAGAGGAAGGCATATGAGGATTGCACAATTCATATTTGAATAATTTCCATATTAAACATGGGCTAATTCCCTAGGAAACTATGCAAGGAAATAAGAGCTTGGCTGACAACAAATTTGGCTAAGTATTGGCTTGCGCTTGTCCATGAAGCAGTGAGATATATTGAGATAGTGCAGAGGTTGCTCAGGCTTGAGAAAAGCATTGTAATCTTCTCATATTTTTTTATTAATGCAATATACAAATAGCAGGGGTTTTTAGCTTTGGCTTTCCCCATAAAATTATTGTGTTATGTGTGATTGAATTCTCTATTTTAGGGTTCATGATTTCAATGATGTTTTTATTGTTTCCATTGATGAGTAGAGTAGATTCAAGTCAGTTGTTTTAGCATATTACAATCTGCAGTTTGAATCTATAAGGAATTTCTACACTATGCATATTATGTATAAAAAAAGATAAACAACATGGATGACAAGAGGTTTCCTAAAATTTCTTCTAACTTTAGCCAAAAGCAACACCTTCCACTCAAGCGAGGATGGCATAAGGATGCCCAGTTTTGCCTAGACTATTTGGGGATAAAAGAGGATATCATTTTGTAGAATAAGGATAATATAAAAAATATTATTACATCAAAATTTAATGAGAAATTCTGGGCTGATAAAGAGTTTGAGGGAAAAAGGAAACTAAGATATTATGAAGAAGTTATCAACCCAAATCTCCAAAATCAAAATTATCTCTATGCCTTGACTAGTGTAAAGAAGGAAATAAATATTGTTATAATAAGAACAAATTCTCATGAATGTTATAGTGAAATTGGACGTTGGCCAATTCCCAAAACACCATGGGATGAGAATTTTGAATATTCTCTTACCTTATTAGGGTCTAATAAACCATTTTAACTTTAGTAAATGTTAATCATTATTATAACATATAGATTGATTTAAAATATAATAATTTATGGATTGATTTTAAAACATACAATTTTATAATGAATTTTATGGATTGATTTTGAAAATGTATAATTGTATAATTAAATTTTCAAAATTAAATTAAAAAAAATCCTATAACGTAGATATCGAGTTGATATTAAAACAAAAAGGATGAAATTTTCCTGCCCTTTTACACAAAGAACCATATTTTAGAATAATAAAAAATATATACTATCTATATGTTTTAAGTGCATTCAACATTACTCCATAAAACATTTAAATAAAATTATATTAATAAAATTGAATCAATAAAATTGAATTATTTAAACATTTTTATTAAATTTATTATGTTTTGATTAATGTTATAATGTAATATATCCCCACGACATGTGCGAATTCTAGCCATCTGTCATAATAATGTTGAAGGAATGTGGATCAGGTAGCCATCTAACCCATCATATAAACTCTCCTGTACACCGACATGCTCAGATTAATTCCTGTGCGATGATGTCTCCTACTCGTAGTTTCACCGTGAGGCCTCATTATTATGCGGAGAGGCTTCAATTGGGGATGTATGAGGGAGGTTTCATGGCCATCCTGAATACTTCTTTAAGCTTATCGCTGGACATGGTGCACCACTCTACAATTTCGTTATTCCTACTACCTATGTTATTTGTCTCCCGTTCATGGCTGCCATGCCTGCCTTCCTGATCATATCCACCCGCTAATTGGATGACCCGTATATTGTTCTGTACTGGTCTTGTCTTCATAGAATTATAGTGTCATTATCGCCATCCTCTTCTCGTATAGAAACTTTCATCCTCCGACGCGAACATGGTCGATCTGGGGCTTCACCCGATCTTCAAGGTTCCCGGTGATGGTGCACCTCTCAAGAATGGTGCTTTTCTTCCTTCCGGTAAGTAGGCGGTTCTATTAGCAACTCAGTTCTATGGTTTCTCTCCTTCTTACCTTCAGTGGCATCTTATTTACAATCCAAGACTTGGCTTTGCATGCCTGATTGTGTATTTCACGGGGCTTAAAGGCTCCGCACTAAAGTTTCAGGCCTTACTTGGCTCCATTTTGTGGATTCTATCAACTTATGTTATGTTGAACCCGCTCAATTCCTATTTTCGCTGGGGAGCTGTCATCTTGGTTAATTGGGAATGCTCTATCATGGCTCCTTGGGTTTGCTCCATCGTGGGTTCTGTGATGGTTCACCGTGGTTACAAAGGTTTGTGGTTAGCTTGTGGTCCATGGGTGGAATTCATGTGCATGGCTCAATTCCCATGGCTTTTCTCATGCCTACTCTAGGTTACCATGTAATCTTACTTAGTAGTTAATAAGAAGTCCAATTTTGCTTAGGTTAAGCCAAAATGACTTTGTAGAACATAGATCTTATCATTTTGCTCTCTTACAACTCCATATTTACAGTGGAACTTTTTTTTTTTTTTCCAAACTATTGAAAAGGAGTATACATAATCTCAAAACTCTCAATTTGTTTTATTAAGTTAGTTTACCGATGGATATACCAATAATATAGAGAACTATCTCATGTAAATCTCTATTTCGGTAATAAAAAGGCAAACCTTACACAATTTTTTTGTTATAATGTAATATAATTATTTATGGACATAATGAGTTAACAAAAATTGACCAAGATAAAACATTATAACGAAACATACCTATAATGTTGCAATCCATCTTAATATTTAAGGACAATCACATACAACATAACTCTTGATGAATGGCATAATACAACATAACCATTGAGGAATGAAGCTATCCAACATAAGTCAACCAAGATAAATGTCTCATGGAGACATAACCATAAAGGCATGTCTCAATCTAGCATAAACCATTAAGGAAAAACACAAGTCAAAACAAATGAACATCACAATATATATAATAAAAATATGTATATATGTCTATTGTCGCTGCGACAAACCTACCCTTGAATTTTGGATCCTAATGAGGATCTTTCTATTTGTTGTCCCATGGTCACTTCATGGTCGATTAATGTTTTACAAAGTGTTTAGGTCTTCTTATCAGTTTCTAATTTTCAAAGTCACTTGCTCACACATGCTCAGTCCTTGATGAATTCATTAGCGCACCCATCTTCCACAAGATTATAGGCATTCCGTAACTCTTGAAAGTAAGGCTTGCGTAATCACTATTTACAATCACCGTGCACTCTATAAGCACTATGAACTCTATAAGAATAGTGCAATGCATAACTTATGCTGAAAATCAGTGTGCCACATCTCTCGATAGTCTCTCCCTCACTCTAGTTTCAATTGTACTTTTATTCTTGTGAGTTTTCTCAATTGTCGCTTTTGCACACCTCTCGTTTCAAAAATGTCACTTTCATTTTTGCAACTGTCATTTTTTCTTGCTTTCACTTTAACAATTGGAATTTTCATGTTATGCTCACTCTCACATGTGTCACTTTCAATTTCTTTAGCTTTTGTAAGTGTCGTTTTCACGTTTTCTTACTATCACAAGTGTTGCTTCTAACTATTTTCACTCTTTTATGTGTCACACCTTTTCACATCACTAGAGGCAACTCTAGCACACTCTTTTGCATTAGATGGTCCTACATATCATAAAAATAGGTGCTATACACATTCCTATAGGTTAGCACACTTTTTGGGTACAATCGACACTTTTGTTGCAACTTGTGTTCTAAGTGTCAAAATGTTACGTTCCAATTACCACACTTAAAAATAAGTGTCATTTTACTATCATTTCAAGGTGTGATTTCTGTTCATGAGTCATATGCATCCCCATGGATTTTATTGATGTAATTCATGTGTGTGGTCTGTGTTTGAGTCTCGTTCATATTATTTTCATTCTCTTACTCTAATGGTCTCACACTTATCCATTCTGGAGCTCTTCTCGGTCCTACTTCTTAGTGCAAGTTATGAAATCTTCGATACTTCACAAAGTGACGAGCACAACCTACCCATGAGCCTCATAGACTAGATCTCTCCCTCCTAGACTTGTGCATTAAGTATTTTCTCAGGTCAGCTATAACTTCACATTGAGAACCATCAAAGCATAGTAACCTAACCCTTGTCGCATGCAATGACTCACTGCACTAAGATTTGAGAAATTGTGCCTTGTATAATGCATGAATAGTTTCTAATCACCCTCTGCAAAATAAAACTGCACAATATAAGGTCTTTTCCCTTCACAGTGCAGTGAACACTCCCTTGGCAAAGTGACTTGTCTTTTGCTGCTTGCCTTAGCCAACTGCACAATTTTCCTTCCTAGTGAGCCTTCCTTGGCATAGGTTGCATTTCTAGCGGATAGTGGAGCCTTTCCTAGATCACTTCTAAAGAAAACTATGCTCTTCCTTAATCCTGCCTCTCAGTTACAACGCATGTCACAATTTTAGTCAACAAGCCATCAAACCTTGTCCACAAAACTCCCTTACTGTGCAGTTATTGAGTTCTTCCATGCCTCCCTAGTGCATGTCGTAGTTCTAGTCCATAGTTAGGGCCTCCCTGAGTAATTTTGAAGCTCAACAATGATATCTTTGCCTCCTTCTTCCTTGAGCCCTGCAGACTACAAAGTTTTAGTTAGCAAGCTCATCACACTGTCTCTTGCACTTGCCCATTGTGCCGGACCCTAAGGAGCCCTTATTTATAACACATGTCTCAGTTCTAGTGAGTAACATGGTCTTCCCTCATCCACTGCTGAGCTCAATTGCATCATCCTCAACAAACCCTTCCTTCTCAGTCCTTTCACAGGCCCATCACAAGCAACTTCCATGAGAAAAGAGGGGATCAAATAGATGAATTTAGACTTATCTTTCATTGTCATGTGTGAAGTTCATTGGCAGGTGTACCACCTCAACATGGCAAGATGATATGCTCAAGGAAGATATCAAGGACAAGGAAAAATAAAGCACTTGTAGGGAATAATCACAAAGAAGACCCATCATGTAGACATGAAGAGATTATGAACCGTGATGGAGTGATGACATCCCATGTTGCCTTGGAAGGTTCCAACTCTGATCCAAACCCTTTGGAAGGTGAAGATGAAGAACAAAGTGAATATTTCATGAAGATTGAAGACACAACAACAAAGATAATAACTTGGCATTGCCACATCATCATGAATCTCCATGTCATCAATGCCAAGTCATGGCTTGCACAAGTGTCATCACAATGCCATATGTGTCAATGTGACTTGACACATGATGTGGAATGTAATTATGTATTATCAAAAGGAAAATTACAAAATGTAAATGTGTCAAAGTCCAAGAGTCACATGTGGAATATGAAAAATCACATGTGGACCCAAGAGTCTTAGAAGTTCAAATGTCATGTAGGAGTCCAAGAGTCATGAGGGTAGCTCAAGAGTCATAGGGGATATGAAAGGTCATTCCTCTTGTTATAAAAGAAACCTCATAACTCAAGCAAGAATATTTTTAGAGGCTTAGGCTTTGGAGAGATAACCTTGGCTTCTCTAACTTTGCATATGAGAGAATATCATTATTTTGGAGAAGAAAGAAGTGACTTGATGTTCCACTGTTGGAGATAGTGGCTCAACATTTTAATTGTGTACTTGGATATTTCACTTAATAATTGAAGCTCATTGAGCCAATACATTTCCATGCATGTATTGTGAATATTGTAAGACTATTCTTTGGATGTTTGCGGTACATGTTATGTTCATATGTACTAAATAAATTAAACTACTTCATTAGATTTGGTGCTTACCTTGTTGAATGTGTGTTGTATTTTCTTTAATGATCATTGTACCTAAGTGAACTATTTCTCTATATAACTAATGAATCTTCCTTTGCTCTCGTGTGCCTCTCTTAGGATAGTGCTATTACTTTCCTTCTAGAGACTCACTCTTGTCTCCCCTCTCGTGAAAGCCTCCTTTTACATATTGCAATTGGTGTTTCACAATGTAAAATTACTTGTTTGTTCAAAGGCTATGTGTTAATATCTTATGTTACCCATTGTATCCAAGGAAAACCTTAGAGTTATGGTGGCCAGGCCAATACTCTAGATGGGGCTCCTACTCTAAACAATGTGAGGTCTAACTGGGACTTCACAATGGGGAGACCCCTTGTATGTTGGTAGTATCCAACATCGTCAAAAATGTCATAGCTAAAACATGGTCAATAATAGTCAGACATAGTAATCCTTGTTTTACCATAGTCAACCATTATCAAACTATATCTACACGGACATGTCTTAATGTGGTTGACAATAATCAATTATTATCATCCATAGTCAACAATGACCAACCATACTCAACCAAATTCAACTATCATCAAGATAATCATCCAAAGTGAACTATGCTTAACCATGGCTATTATTGTCAACCATAGTCAACTATAGTCAACCACAATCAAACATAATAAACTATAGTCAACCATATTCCATCAAGGTGAATAATAGTCAATCCTATCCAACCAAAAATAGAATCAAATTCAATGCATCATAGCCCTTGAAAAATATCTCAATGGAACATAACACTTGATGAATATTGTGATGCGAGATAACCCTCGATGAATGTCAAAATGCAAGATAACCATTAATGAATGTTCTAATTTGACATAAGTTGGCGGAGATTAGTGTCACACTGTTACATAACCATAGATGAACATCACAATCTAAAATTGATGATTATAAACATATACATTTTTGAAATATGTGAATTATATTATGATTAATTTAAATAAAAATATTTATTTACGGTGATAGCCAAACATTGTCAACCATAGTCATATTTAATGGACATCACAATGTAACATAACCCTCAATGAGCATCATAATTCACCTTTTGGGGAATGTAGCAATTCAACATAAGTTAGCCATGAGGAATGCCACATTATAACATAATTATTGAGGAACATCACAATCCAACCTAACCCTTAAGGATTGTCACAATGTAGAATACTCCTTGAGAAATTTGACAATGCAACATAACCATTGAGGAATGTAACAAATTGACATAAATGAAGATGAAAGTCACATTGTGACTTAACCATTAAGTAACATTGCAATCAAAATAACCCTTAATAAATATCAACTATCGTTAACTATGGCCATCATTTTCAACCATAATCAACTGTAGTCAAGCACAATCAAACATAACCAAACATAGTCAACTAGGGTCAACAATACTCAATAGTGGCCAACCATAGTCAAGCAAACTCAATGTGAAAAAACCCATGCAACATAAGCATTTAGGAACATCAAAATTAAGCATAACCATTGAGGAATATTACAATGCAACATAACAATCACGATTGATATAATCCAACATAACTATTAATGAATGTCAACTTAAGATAACCACAATCAATCAAATTTATCTTATAATTGTGATTCACATATATATAATTGAACATGATCAAACATTGTAATTCATACTTTTACTATGTACCAATTGAAAGAATGATATATATACTCTCTGAGGAACATTGTAGTCCAATATAACGCTTGATGAATATCAAAACTAATGGCATAAACCTTGATGAATGTTGCCATGAAACATAACCATTAAGGAACATAGCAATTATACAAAATTAAAATAAGATGAATGTTGCAATGAGACATAACAATAAAGGAATGCCACAATCCAACATAACCCTTAGGATTTCCCTAATGTAACATAATCCTTCATGAATGTCACAATACAATTTTACTAGGGCGGAATATAGCGATTTGGAAAAATTAAGTCAAGATGAAGGTCACAAAATGGGATAACTGTTGAGGAATGTCACAATAAACATAACCCTTGAGGAACGTTGACCATGGAGAATAGTAGTTAACCAAACTCAATGTGACATAACCCCTGGTGAGCATCATAATGAAACATAATTGTTGCAATCTAGCAGAAAGTATGTTATGAAACCAGCTCAAGAAAAGATAGAAAAGATAGATCAACACCTTATAATTCAGCCTCTTCGAGGGGGCAACCTCCTTTACATTACATAAATGAACAATTCTTGGATGATACAAATGAAAATACCTCCTTTCTATATATAGGAGTCTAGGGGGTCATAATGTAATCAGAGCCGACATAACAATAATAATGTAAGGGCACAATAATAGCAATACTGGGCTTCTATGGGGCACAAAAGTAACAATATGGGGACTATATGGGTACATTAATATAATAAGGGGGTTGTACTAATAACAATAAGTGGTTACACTAGTAGTATAGGGGCCTAACATGCCCCTCTCCTTCAAAAAGTGTTGTCCTCAACGCTTAAGTAGTTCTTGATGCTTCTGTATAAA
>APFE030795129.1:30232-129930 GCA_000404065.3 Pinus taeda
GTTGTGATGTTGCTCTAAAGAAGGTGTTGCTCTTTGTATCCTCATAATGTGTTATCATTTCCTCCGTGAAAATTGACCACATAACAAGTTTTTACGAGAACAAAGCCCTTTATACCATAAAAATTGATCCGGTTCTAAATATGAAGATGCAATACATACCTTTTGTAACAGTGGTACACCATGTAGATCAAAATATTGCTCCATCTCACGTATCCAATTTACCGGATCCTTCCCATCAAACTTCCTCATCTTGCTTTTTCTTGATTTTACGAGCACGACCTTGAAATGACTGTAACTCTTTACTTTCAGATCTTTAAGTTTTGAAATTGTGACCTATAGTAGCCCTCTGTGTCCTCTTTCCAATGCCGCAAGTCTGACCCAAATTGGATTCTCAAAGGAAGAGTTATGCGAAATCTCCCACAGTGACTTGATTATAGACTAGTTCAGTAGAGCGAACTTGTACGACGTGCCACGAGTCACTATTTCGACCTTTGGATCTGAAAAATGCACAAAAGAAACTACAGTCCGTCCTCTTTTTGTACCTTCTTATGAAATTTCAATCCGATGCTCAGAGAGAAAGTTATGACGATTTTCCCCAGGTCACCTGTTTTGAATGTAATTAAGGAGTCTGCAAAAAGACCAACTTCCTCAGATCATATCTCCACAAATATCTCGCAAAAAGCTCTGAAATTCGGGCCCAAGGTTCAGCGCGATTTCTTCTCAAATGGGTTTTTTTTGCGATTTCTGAAACGTCACAGAAAAAAAGTTATAGTGAAAATGCCACGATGACCTGTTTGAAGCAGCGAAACCCTAGAATCCAAAGCTCTGATACCAAATGTTATGAAACCAGCTCAAGAAAAGATAGAAAAGATAGATCAACACCTTATAATTCAGCCTCTTTCGAGGGGGCAACCTCCTTTACATTACATAAATGAACAATTCTTGGATGATACAAAATGAAAAGACCTCCTTTCTATATATAGGAGTCTAAGGGCTCATAACATAATGAGAGCCGACATAACAATAATAATGTAAGGGCACAATAATAACAATAGTGGGCTTCTATGGGGCACTACATGGGTACATCAATATAATAAGGGGGTTGTACTAATAACAATAAGGGGTTACACTAGTAGTATAGGGGCCTAACATGCATGTTAGGCCCCTATACTACTAGTGTAGGGGCCTAACAAAGTATGCATTGATTACTAGTAGGAAGGAGCAATAAGTAAATTACCTAATCATATGCAATGCAAGGAAAAGAGAAGAGACACAAATTATTGGAGAACCAAAAAATCAGCATTTATATTAGATATGCTCAACAACCAAACAAAACTAGTACATAGATTTGAGTACAAGCGTATATATATTTTTTATAAATAGTTACGACAATTTAACCATCTGAACCAACTTTACTAGACCGACTAGGTTGATTGACTTGACTAGTGAGTTGACCAACTTACAATACATTTTCTATGTCAAATTGACTCCCCACCCTCATTTCCTTCTTCGTCTCGAAGAAAGGGAGATTTGGGGACTTACAAAATTTGAGAATATTAATATAGAGGATATAAATATAAGTAGAAATAGAAAAACAAAAGAGTTGTTGGCTGGAAATAAATCATTTTGTTGATGATGGCGATAGATGAGATTTTGAATACTTGCAGGTTGGTTGGTCAATGGTTCCTGTAGGTTGGTTGGCTGATGTTTCTTGTGTCCCGCAGGGAAAACCTAAGATATGAATTCCACATATCTACATCTCTTCCAACAACCACTCAGACCCTTTGACTTTGATCTCTTGTATGTCAGAGTGTTGTTTAGATGTCAGGGCACATTCTAACATGTTGGGTTTGAAAAAATGAAACTTGGGCCAAGAAGGTGTCAATTCTCTTGATCATGCCTAGGTAGGTGCCTCTCCAACATTTGTTTGATAAATTATTGCTGCAAGTGATTGAAGTTGTCGGTCAAATATCGACCAATGTTTCACTGATTGTTGGGCTTGCACTTCTAAAGTATTTAAATATGCTAATTATTGCATTTTTTTCAGCCACTAAGCTTTGCTAGGTCATTCATTGATCAGCTATGCCTTGCTACTCTAACCATTGGATTCTATCATGGATGATTTGTAGTTGATCAGTGGTGTTGGCTACTTCCATCTACGCCTTTTTCCCTTCCATGGGCCACTATCTTTCCTCCTAAATCAACTACAACTCTATTTTATTTTCCTATGAAATTTGATTCTCCAACGTAATCCTAAACCAACTTTTGAAGACTATGTGTTTTTATGATGATAAGTCATGAATGAGAATTGTTGTGCTCTTAGTTGGCTACATGTGGTTGATAGATAAGTTGACTAGTTGTTGAGGATTGTGCTCAGTGAAACTCTGTCCAATGTTTTTTCTAATTTCTTCTTGGCCTTCACAAATTCTTTGTATTCCTCCTAGAAAATACCCAACAACTCCTGATTTCCCTATGCCTTTGACTGCTACTGTCGCTGGGTGACCTATTTGTTCATTTTCACATTATGGTCTACTAGTTGGTAGACTAAATGTTGAATAGGAACAAGTAGATCATTAACTATCGTCTAGATTGAGTTTTTCTGCTACCCAGGTCATGCAATTTGACCATACCTCCTCTTCTTGTTACTTCCTTTACCTTAACTTGTCATTGTTAATCACTCTCTTTTTCCATCTTCCTCTGGCTTCTTTTATTGAATATTTTGGGCAAGAAAATACAAGTTTATCAGATGCATAGTTAAGGTCGTAAGGTTTGATGATGTGTTGATTGTAGTCAATGATGTAGGTGGTACTTGATACTGAGTTTGGGGGATGCTTGATGTGTCTTCTGGTTTAGTTTCCACTATAGTACCTTTGTCCAAGTCGGTTGGCTCGATTTGTTCCAATGAGATTTCATAGAAAGCATCCTGTTGATCATTCATTGTCTTCTATCCACCATTCACTTCTACAATAGGTGTTGAAGTGACGAGAGGTGAATCTAAAGTTAGATTGATGTCTAGTACTTGTTCCTTTTCCTTACTAGCCCCACTTGACTGACCATGGGTCTACTTTTGTGGAGGGGTTCCATACCGAGCACTTAAGTTCATTGGCGTCGACTGTTGATATGCTTCTTTTTCCTGCTCAACCATCATTTTCTGCTTGATTGTTTCAATAAAATAGTATGTGGCATGCCCAATGACTATAAAATATATGGCCCAATAGATGGACCCCAAAAATTCTTGAGATTTCCATGGACTTTTATTGTTTGTTGGGTGTGGAGCCTGATTATCTTCTTTATTCAGAGGTATTGTCATGTTGGATCCTAGCTCCAAACGGGGTGACAACGCCGCCCATTTAATCGCTGTCGGGGGGCGGTGTCGATGATTTTATGAGCCCCCCCCCCTGGCAGGGGTTTGGGGGCAATGCCCCCAAGCTAAAAATAGATGTAAAATTGCCTTGTAAAATATTGTAATTTCGTAGTCAATTTGAGCCATTCATTAGGCAGATCATCTGATGATAGAAGTTATGTTAATTTAGGGTTTTTTCCCTAGAAGGCAACCCTCGGTTTATATGAGGGAATTGTATTGCGGCTATATACATGTATTCTAAGCGAGAAAGATAGAGGAAACTGTGTGAGAGCGAAGAGGAAATTACAATAGATCTGTTGTAGGTTGTATCTCTTCATTTTGTTGGATAATATAAAAGGAAAGACTGGATGTTTCTCCGTGGATGTAGTCCAAACTGGGTGAACCACGTATATCTGTGTCTCTCTTGTTTTATGCGTTTTGTGTGTTTATGTTTTTGCAATATTTTATGTGTAATATTGCTCTGTAATATATAATTTTCTAACAACTGGTATCAGAGCCAAACATCTATTTGGTTGATAAACTCACAAGAGAGAAGGGTTCTTGGTTCGTGGGAGCAATGGTGGAAGATGGTAGGTTTAGGGTTGAAAAATTTAACGACCAAAACTATAAGATGTGGAAGATGCAGATGGAAGAATATCTATATCAAAAATATCTGTACCTAGCATTGAGGGGAAAGACAAAGAAGCTGACGAGTATGACAGACACAAAATGGGAAATTCTCGACAAAAAGGTAATTGGAACAATACAACTGTGCCTGGCGGCATCAGTAGCCTTTAATATTTTAAAGGAAATGATAACAAAGGGTTTAATGACGACATTGGCCAAACTATATGAAAAACCCGCAACCTCAAACAAGGTATTTCTTATGAAGCGTTCATTTAATATGAAGATATCATAAGGTGGTTCTGTTGTTGAAACATAGTTACCGATCAAACGAGAAATTGAACTGGTACCCGTTTTTTTGAGGTAGAAAAAAATCACCTGATTTTGAAAAGTGGTGATGCTAGAATAAACTTTTTTTTTTGAGCATATTTTTGGCACTTTAAATTTTCTTATGTATCAAGTATGAACATTTTTTTCGATGTTAGTGATTTTCATGCTGATTTTGAAAAGTGCTGATGTAGCATCAACCCATTTTTTTTTAAGGGTTGATTTTTGACACTTACAATTTATTTTATTTTTTATTTTTATGTAGCAAGTATGAACACCTTTTTTAAATGTTAGTGATTTTTATCTTGATTTTGAAAAGGGTTGATGCAGCATCAATCCTTTTTGTTTATCGGGCTTATTTTTTACACTTTAAATTTTGTAATGTTTTAAGTGTGGATATATTTTTTAAATGTTTGTGATTTTCATGTTCGTAATAAAACATAAAAAAAATAAAAAAAACATGACCAAAAAAACTCAAATAATAAAAACATATATAAAAAAACTTAAAAAACACCCATAAATATGTAAAAATAAAACAAAATTCAATTGTAAAAATAAAAAATAAAAAATAAATGAAAAGGAAAATATTTCAAAAAAAACATAAAATTTAAAGAAAAATTCGAATATTAATTAAAAAAAATAACATCCATAACGATTTTTTTAAAGTTAAAAAAAATACAACCACAAATAATAATTAAAAAAAATTCTAAACAAATTATAAGAAAAATTAAAAAAATTGAAAAAAAAATTAAAATATTTAAATTAAAAAAAAATTATATTAAAAAAAGTTAAATTAAAAAAAAAAATCATAACAATTATAAAAATCATAACAAATATGATCATCCCTCTCTTAGCCAAGTTATATGGTATTATTTTGGAAAAGAAGTTGAGCATGTGGCTTGAAAGTGAAGGTAAGTGGGCTAAAGGCCAAGCGGGTTTTAGAAGGCATCACTCAACAATAGACCACCTCGTTATGCTTAGGATCATTGTGGAGGAATGTTGTAATGATAAATCCAATCTCTTTTGTTGCTTTGTGGACTTTAGAAAGGCTTTCGATACGGTTCCTAGAAACAACCTTTGGAATAGATTAGAAGAGCTGAAGGTTCCTTTCGAGTTGAGAGCTGTCGCTATAAGGTTATACGAGAATGTAATTGCCAAGCTAAAAAGTAATGAGGGGTGGTCGAAAGATATTATATGTAATATCGGAGTTAAACAAGGCTACCCCCTCTCCCCTACCCTATTTGGCATTTACATCGACAAGCTTGAAGGTTATTTAGAGGAAGCAGGATGTGCTGGCATGATCTTAGCTGGGATAGTCATCATCCTTCTTCTCTATGCTGACGATATTGTTCTTCTCGCAAGGTTCCCATCTGATCTTGATAAGAAACTTAGGCTTCTTAAGGATTTCTGCTCTACCATGGGTATGGCTGTTAACATTGACAAAACAAAAGTTATGATTATCAAATCCAAGAAGGACACTTACACTAATTTTATGTATGACAATAGTAACTTGGAGGAAGTGTATTCTTACAAGTACCTAGGAATTGATTTTCATCACAAGCTCAACTGGAACTATAACATTGGGAAAAGGATTAATGGGGGGTGGAAAGCTTATTTTGGTCTTGAAAATAATTGTAAAAAAACAAACCTCGTAATGTAGGATAAAAAGAAGTTCCTCTTTGAAACTTTAGTCACTCCTGTTATCTTATATGGATGTGAGGTCTGGGGTTGCAGCATCTCTAGAGAATCCCGGAGAAAGATTGAGCAAATCCAGAAGTGTTTTATAACGCATAACCTGAAAATTAAAAGCAATACACCTTATCCTATTCTCCTTATAGAAGTAGGTCTTTCCCCTATCAAGAGCCTAGCTATGACTAGGCTTTTGTTGCACAAGCACAAACTTAATAACATAGGAGATCATAGACTTCCTAAGCTAGCTTTAAATTCCAGCCAAAACCACCTAAGGCTCAAGCGGGGGTGGTATAAAGACATGAGGGTCTGGTTAAACCATTGGGAGATCAACGAGAATGATGCATTGCAAAACATTAATAACATTAAAAATATTGTTACTTCTAAGTTCAAAGAAAAAATGTGGTGTGAGAAAGATTTACTAGCTAAAAGAAAATTAAGTTATTATAAGAAGGTCATCAACCCCACCCTAGAAGATCAAAAGTATCTCTCTGTTTTAACTAGCTCGAAGAAAATTAATATAGCGAAGATTAGAATGAACTCTCATGAGCTCCATAGTGAAACAGGTTGTTGGGCAGTTCCTAAAACACCATGGATGGAAAAGATCTGCCATCTCTGTGAGAATAAGAACATCGAGGATGAAAACCACTTCCTCTTAGAGTGCCCCGCGTACAACCACATTAGATCTCAGTTCCATAATCTTTGTCGCAATGCTGACCTTCCTAGACTTTTACAATGTCAAAATTATAGTGAGCTCGGGAGGCTTCTCTCCAAGCTTTTTGAGCATAGGAATAAAATCTTAAATCAAACTAAATAATTTGTTTCTTTAGGTCTGATAGACTAAAGTTTGGTCCTATTGGACGTTAACCACCACCACCACCACCATCATCATCATCAAAATTAAAATTAAAAAAATTAAAACAAAAAAAAGAAAAAGAAAAATTAAATTTAAGTGTAAAAATGTTTTTTTTTTATTTTGTTAATTAATTATTTTTTTGTTAAATTATGTTTATTTTTGTTTTACTTATTTTTATGATTTTGGGTTTTATTTTTTTATTATAATTAATTTTATGTTTATTTCATTCATTATTATATATATATATTATTATATATATATTATATTATATTATTTATATATATATTCGTTATTTTTTCTTCTTATAATTTATTATATATATTATATTGCTTTATTTCTTGTTATTATTTTAAATAAATATGTTCTATTTATTATATTTGAATTTGTTTTATTATTATTATTATTTTTGTGTCTTTTTTTTATTGTTTTTTTTGGAATTTAAATTTGGCTTTTCTTTTTTATTTATTTTATTGTATTATTTTGTGTTTTTTTTTGTTTTTATTTTTTTTCTAATTTGAATTTTTGTTTTCTTTTGTATTTTTATTTCTTTACACATTTTTTTTTTTTTTTGTTTTTTGTTTTTTGTTTTTGTTTTTGTTTTTGTTTTTCTACAAGGTTTGTGTTGATGCTCGTTTAACAACCCAATCCCATTATGGACAATTTGATAGTTGATTTTAAAATTTTCGTTATAATGAATGGAGTATGCCCCCACATTGTATCAATTTCATGTTTGGTCTTTAAGTTTTCATTACAAGGGGTTGAGTTCACCTACACCACATGCCAATTTGATGGTTGATTTATAATTTTTTTTGCAATGTATCGAGTTGTCTTAGGCTAAGATTTTAAAATTGCTATATATTTTGCATTTACAAAATAAATTACTCTTGAGTGTTCATTTTAAAATTTTTTTGTCATAATTTTTTTCATAATGTCATGCTTGAAATATTTTGAAAACTTGAGATTTTTTTGTAGTCATAATCTTTGGTTTTAATGTTTTTCTAAGCCATGATATGTTGTCTTTAATGATATAGTCGAAAAAAATTACAATTTCAAGGTTTTTTAGAGTCAAGATATTTTATCTTTAACAACATGGATGTAAATAGTTTGAATTATCAGGATTTGAGACAAGATATTTTATCTTTAACATCATGTCCGAAAATTGTTGGAATTTTACAGTTTTTCAAAGTCCGGATATTTTCTCTTTAACTCCATTGCTAAAAAATGTCAAAATTGTAACCCGATTTTTTTTGTTATTCCAAAATAAACAAGTTTTTTTAAGAATGTGTTTTTCATCCATTTAAAAAAAAAAGGGTTTTTACTTCCATTTAAAAAAATGTTGAAAATTTACCCTAAACGAAAAAGTATCATTCTGGAATAAACAACTTTTTTAAGGGTGTTTTTTCATGCATTTTTCAAAAGAAAAATGGTTTTTACTTCCATTTAAAAAAATGTTGAAAATTTACCCTAAAAAAAAACATCGTTCTCGAATAAACAATTTTCATTTTTGGGTTGTTTTCCATGTTTTTTTGGGGTTTTTGCGCTCGAGTACACGTTTTGAGGTAATAGTTCCCGTTTCATCCGTAACTATGTTTTGATCGTTTAAATGATTTAATACGGTTACCAGCCAGTTGAGTTATGTAGGGATAAATTTTGATGATGAAGTTAGGGCTTTGTTATTTCTGTGCTCATTTCCAAAAAGTTGGAATGGTTTACTTGTGGCATTAGTAACTCTGTCTCTGGATCTAGTAATTTAAAGTTTGATGATGTAGTTGGTGATATCCTTAACGAGGAAATGCGACATAAAATCTTGGTGAGACATCACGTAATGCTTTAATTGCAGATATTAGTGGAAGAAAAATGGAAAGAGGAAAGAGCCCAAGATATCAAAGTAAGTCAAGGAAAGGCAGATCCAAGTGTAGATCGAGGATAATGTGTTGGAAATGTGGGAAGAAAGGACACCTAAAGAAAGGCTGTAAGTATCGAAAGGGAAAAGAAGGAGACGCAAAACGAGAAAACATTCATGAAGCGAATGTGATAGGTAATGTGTTGCAATATGCTTTGATTCTTTCATTATAAAATATTATTGATGCTTGGGTGATAGGCTCAGGGGCCTCATTCCATGCCACACCTGATAGGAAACATTTTCATGATTATGTTCAAGGATATTTTGGATAGGTTCGTTTGGGTGGTGATAAACCCTGTAAAATAACTGGAATGGGTAAAGTTTTCATAAAACAACATAATGGAAAACAATGGCTATTGAAGGAGGTAAGGCATGTTCCAGATCTAAAGAAAAATCTAATTTGAATAGGACAGTTTGGAGGTTAAGACTATGTAACTACTTTTATAGATAAAACCTGGAAGGTCACTAAAGTGGCCCTGGTAATAGAAAAAGGAGAAAGGACTGGTACATTGTATTTATGAAATGGTATTTCTAATTTTGTTAATGCTTTAACCTCCACATGAGCAGATACAAGATTGCAACATCATAGGCTCGGGCACATGAGTGAGAAGGGGATGCAAATTCTTCACTCAAGAAATTTGTTGCCAGGTTTGAAGCATGTTGATTTGGATTTCTATGAGAATTGTGTTTACAGAAAACAAAAGACAATCAGATTTCTTAGAGTTGGGAAAGAAAAGAAGAGTGAAAAATTAGAGCTTGTGCATATAGACATATGGGGACCTGCTCAGGTATCATCTCTCGGCGGCTCTAGTTATTACGTTACTTTAATTGATGATGCAACCAAAAAAACCTAGATTTATTGTATTCAAAATAAATCTGATGTATTTGATACTTTCAGGAAATAGAAATCTTTGGTTGAGAATGAGACATGAAGGAAGTTGAAGTTTCTCAGATCAGACAATGGAGGAGAATATTGTAGTAAAGAGTTAGATAACTACTGTTCAAAGCATGGAATTCACAAAGATAAGATAGTTCCAAGAACACCACAAAAAAATGATGTGTCATAAAGGATGAACAAGATGATCATGGAGCGTGCAAGGTGCATGAGATTGCATGCAGGATTTCCTTTACAATTTTGGGCAGATGTTGTAGATACTGCTGTTTATCTAATAAACACAGGGCCTTTAAGTTCCTTGGATGGTGGTATTCTAGAGGAGGCATCCCCCAAGTGGATTTTGGTGGCCACCTGCCTATTCCACTTGTACCCCCACCACCGTCTCTTTCAATTTTTCAGTTTCCTTATTTGTAGCACAATTTACTATTTTTGGCAGTTTTTCGGGTCCTGAACTTCCAGAGTCGTTTTGAGGCCTTAAGCGACGTTTTTTGGGAAAACTAGGGCCAACATGGTTCAATGTCTAATGTTGACCACTTAAAAATTGTAGTCTTCGAATATATATTTCTAATGAGTTATTGTGCGCATCAAACATAGATCGTATGCCAAAGTTACGACCCCAGGAAGTTGATGTACCAATATACCTAAACGAGGCCCATAGTTTGGCGATTCATCTCCTAGGGTTAGGTTTTTGGATGTTTATGGTTTTCCATTGTTTCTAAATAATAAATAGGCCTTTGAGCCTCATTGTAACACATTTCAAAGGCATGTAGTCGCCACATCTCTTCTTATAGATAAGCTACCATCGCCTGAGCTAGTCTTATTTCCATTTTTTTTGTAAGCATATTTCAATATTTGATATTAATGAAATGAAGTGTTATTTATGCTAAATCTTTGTATTTATGGTTATATCTATAATCTGTTGCATTCCTGTTTAAATTCGGATTAGTGGTATTAGAGTGGTCTGCTCTTGCTCTGTTTTTCTTTGCATGTCCCCATTGAGGTGGGATATAAGAAGTTAGGGCTTGAACTGGTCGAATCTTTGCAAGACCATCCTCGCAAATCTCGACGACCTCTCATGGTGAAATAAAATAGAAATGAGGGGGCAGGAGATCATATCAAAATCTTGCTCGAAGAAGCCCTCGAACGACAAAGGAATGCTAAGATGGAAAACCTATGCCTAGATCCTTCAATGGCTACCCAGGGGCAACACATCTACTTCCAACAGCTACTCTGGAGTGCCACACCCTTTAAGGTACAAGTTAACTTTGACATTCCCATATTTGAGGGTTAGATAGATGCAAACACCATAGATAGATGGTTAAATTTGCTAGAAGTATATTTTGTTGTTCATGATTTTTCCAGCCGGGAAAAGATTACTTTTGCTCTTCTCAAAGCCGCCCCCCACGTCAAGGATTGGTGGGAAACCTACTGTGACCAGAAGGATGAAAGTACACCCTCACTATTTTTAGTCACAACCACTTTGGATTCATTCCAGGATTCCATCAAGGAGTAGTACTACCCTGTCGGGAGCTATGAGGATAAATACATCAAGTGGACCACACTGTGACAGGGAAGGGACCACGACGTGCCAGAGTTTACCAATGTTTTTTATACCCTTCGCACGAAGTTTGGTATCAAGGATTCTGAGAAACATTTGGTACTAAAGTACCACGAATGCCTACATAAGTACATCTAAGATGAGATGGAGTTCTTGGACATATCCTCACTTTGCACGACATATCGATACACTGTCAAGATTGAGTAGAAGCTTAAACAAAAAAGCTAGACTTTGGATTTGCGAATCCGAAGCAAGGGAAAGGTGCCCACAAACCACAAAGAAAAGGGAAAAGGCAAGGTGGGGAAACCTAGGATAACTTGCCGAAGCTACAAGAAAAGAATAACACCATGAAGACAAAGAAGGACTCAGGAAAGTGGTGCGAGTTCCATAAGAGCTCCATTTACAACAGAAGTGGGTGTTGGGCCAAGTAGTCACTGGTGGCTGAGTTGAAGGCTTCTGAGACTAATGCATGTTCTGAATCTGAGTTAGAACCCAACAAGGGGAATGAAAAAGGGAAATATATCATTGACGTGGATCCCAGTCCCACAGTGGCCACCGCCAAGATCCAAAAGACTGAGCCTGAAGATCCAGAAGAGGGGGAGCGCCTATTCCACTCACAGATGTGGGTGAAGGGTTATTTGCTACAGTTCATTGTCGACATCAGGAGCCAAAAGAACCGAAGGTTGTGAAGCCACTTGGCCTAATGACTACAACACATCCACAACCATACACCATCGAGTGGCTTCACTAAGGGTGAGATCTCTGCGTCACCCAGTAGTGAGCACTGCCTTCCCTACAACATCAAGCCCTTCATAGATGAGGTGCTGCGTGATGTTTATTCTCTTGAAGTTTGTGATGTATTGTTAGGACAAAAATAGTTATGGAAGCGACATGCTGTATATGAGTCGAGACCTTACTCTGTTATTATTTCTTTGGGTGCTAAGTTATACAGGATACTGGAGGTGGCCCCACCTACCACCATCTCTTTGATCTCTGCTAAGAAATGTAGTAAGGTCATCTCCCAGAATGAGAACACTTTTTTTTATTTTTTATTCACTCTCAAAGTAAGGGGAAGGTCGTAGCCACGTCCATGGCCCCTGAGAAGGGTTCCTCCAAGCAACAAAAGCAAGTGGATGCGGTCATGGAAGAATATAGGGACATCTTCTCCTCACCCACAGGGGTACCCTTGCATTGTTAGGTCAAGCATTCAATCGATCTGACTCCCAGAGCACCTTTGCCCAATGAGCTAATATATCACCGCTCCATTATGGAGAATGAAGAGATCAAGCGACAAATCTAGGAGTTGCTGCAAAAAGGGCACATCTGACCAAGTTCCTCGCCTTGTGGGAACACTATTGTACTGGTACAAAAGAAGGACGAAACTTGGAGGACCTACATTGATTATCAGGAATTAAACAAAATCATTGTTAGGAACAGGTATCCAATCCCACGGATTGATGACCTGCTGGACCAAGTCAAGGGGGCAAAGTGTTTCAACAAGATTGATATGAAGTCTAATTGTCACTAGGTTCCAATAGAGCCCACAAATGTATGGAAGTCCACCTTTAAATCCAAGGAAGGCCTTTTTGAATGGTTGGTTACGCCCTTCGGGTTGACAAATGCCCCCACTACTTTTATGAGGCTAATTGATGACATCTTGCAACCCTTCACCAAATCATTTGTGGTGGTTTATCTAGATGACATCCTCATATTCAACAAGAGTTGGGAAGAACACTTGCAACACATTCGGCAGGTCCTTCAAACCCTCCGATAACACAAACTATGTGCCAACTTGGAGAAATGCACCTTTGGCATGAGCCAGGTCCAATACTTGGGGGTACATAATAGATGAACGTATCGTGCATGTGGACCTGATCAAGATTTAAGTCATTCGAGATTGGCCAGCCCTGGCTACTCTAACGGAGCTTCGCAGTTTTTTGGGTGTTCGTGTTGGGATTGTCCCATATCACTTTTCCTTTGAGTCAGTTTACTAAGGGCGGGTCAAAAGCAAATTTTTCCTGGTCCGAGTCCCAACAAAAGGCATTTGTTGATTTGAAGCACCACCTCAGCTCTACACCGGTACTCACACTCCCAGACCTACAACAACCATTTGAAATCGAGATAGATGCCTCAAAATATGTTATTGGTGCAGTCCTCACCCAACACGGGCATCCAATGGCCTATCATAGTGAGACACTTTCCAATAAAATTTAGAAGTACCCCACCTATGATAAAGAAATGTATTCCATCTTACAGGCTTGCCAATAGTGGAAGCACATTCTGGGGAAGGAGATGGTCATCCACACTGATCATTGACCTCTTTAGTTTATACAGGCACATGGGAAGTTGGAGAATGATTGCCATCAAAAGTGGTCTACGTATCTACAACAATTCCACTTGAACATTAAATACAAAAAAGGTAGCACCAATCATGTTACAGACTACCGTAGCTAGAACCCAGTTGCACCACTGACTACTGTTCTCAACTCTTGTGGTCACAAGACTTCTGGATGGCTGCAACTATACAAAAATGATCCAGAGTTTGCCTCCACATACGAGATGCTAGTAGATGGGAAGCAAGTTCATGTTTTCCACCTCTAGGATGCATTATTATGCTACTTGGGCCACATTTGTGTTCCTTCAAGTGAGCGTGCCATACTAATTTGGGAGGTGCACTACAGTCAGATCATAGGACACTTTGGGGAGGAGAAAACTATGGCTGTACTACAAAATTACTTCTATTGGCCCAAAATCCAACATGATGTTGGGAAATATGTCAGATCCTACACTACCTATGCCATCGCCAAGCCATCCATCAAGAATCAAGGCCCGTGCACTCCTATACCTACTCCCAACTAGCTGTGGGAATCCATCTCCATGGACTATATGTCTGGCCTCCCTTCTACCAAACATGGTAATGAATGTGTATTTGTGGTCGTGGAAATTTTTTATAAGATGGCTATATTGGAACCCTGTAAGAAGAGTATCATTGTAGAGGAGACTGCCAAACTCTTCTTTGAACGAGTATGGGTACATTTTGGGATCCCACAGACCATTATATCAGATCAAGGTACAGGTTCTTGAGCACATTCTGGTCAAGCCTCTGGACACTATTGGACACCAAGCTCACCAAGTCAACTGCCTTCCATCCCCAGACTGATGCGTAGACGTAGGTCGTCAATAGGATGATAGTGCACATACTCCGCATGTACAACTCCAAGCATCCTCAAACCTGGGATGAGAGTCTTCCATATGTGCAACATAGTTAAAATAAAGCTATCCATAGCTTGTTTGGTCGCAATCCTCTTAAAGTGGGTCTAGGATTTCAACCATTGTGTTCGATTGACGTTGCCATGTTGTACGTGACTACACAGACATAAGTCACACATGTATTGTCCAAGGCTGATAACGTGACCATATTTATTTAACGCATCCAAGACATCCGCCGGCAGGTTCCTGACATCCTGGAGAACTCAAACGCCAAGTACAATCAACGACATGATCAACATCGGGTGCCACACAAGTTTCAGGTGGGCGGCAAAGTTTGGTTGCATTTGAAAAAATAATGCCTTATTAGACCATATCGGAAGCCCAGACCACTCTGATATGGTCCTTACACCATTACCAAGGCTTTGGGAGACAATTCTTTTGAGCTCAACATCCCCCCATTCCTTGTACTATAGCTAGTGTTCAATGTGGACTGCCTTCGACCATACTTCCCACCATTACTAGACATACCCGACACTGCAGAACAATTCACACCAACAAAGTTAAAACACAGACTACATGGAACATGCCACAACTGATCGGATTATGGACACACAGGTCAAGAACACTCTCTAGAAAAATATCCAACTATATTGGGATGTCAAAGTTGGCCAACTCTCGCACCAAGGCAAGTTCCTCATTAGGGACCAAGTTCAACAGAAGTTTCCCCATCTCATGGAGGTGCTTAATGCAATGGAGACCATTTATTCCCAAGGGGGAGGAATGATCCAGGTGGATGTTGGTAGCCACCTACCTATTCCACTTGGACCCCCACCAGTGTCTCTTTTAGTCTTTCAGTTTCCTTATTTGTAGCACAATTTACTATTTTTGGCAATTTCTCGGGTCTTGAGCTTCCAGAGTCGTTTTGAGGCCCTAAATGACGTTTTTTTTGGAAAACTGGGGCCAACATGGCACACAAAATTATGTTGGCCACTCAAAAGTTGTATCCATCAGATAGATATTTCTAATGAGATATTGTGCCCGTCAAATGGAGATTGTATGCCAAAGTTATGACCCCAGGAAGTTGATGTACCAATTTACCCAAATAGGGCCCATAATTTGGCGCTTCATCTCCTAGGGTTAGGTTTTTCAATGTTTATGGTTTTCCATTGTTTTTTAATAATAAATAGGCCTTTGAGCCTCATTGTAACACAATTCAGAGACATGTAGCTGCCACATCTCTTCTCAGAGATAAGCTACCATCGCTCGAGCTAGTCTTATTTCCATTCTATTTGTAAGCAGATTTCAGTATTTGATATGAATGAAATGAAGTGTAATTTATGTTGCATCTTTGTATTTATGGTTATATCTGTAATTTTTTGCGTTCCTATTTAAATTCGTATCAAGGCATGGATAGGTAAAAAGGTAAACTACTCATTTTTAAAGACATTCGGTTGTGAAGCCTTTTCCACATTAATAAAGAAAATAGAACAAAGCTTGAGGCAAAATCAAAGAAATGTACCTTTATTGGATATGATGTTAATGATTTTGGTTATCTCTTATATGATTATGAAAATCACAAAATCATTAGGAGTAGAGATGTCATGTTTAATGAAAGGGTCTTGTATAAGGAGCAGATGTAGGAAAAGAAATAGGAAAAAAAATAGAGAATACACAGTGCTTGATGTGATCACAGAAAAAGTAAACGTGTCTGAAAATCATAATGATCAACAAACACAATAACGAAAAACAACCATAACAACAACAAGCACCTCAAACACTTGAAAGTGGCATTAGAAGATCTACCAGGATAAGTAGACCCCTTGAGCGATACTCTCCTTCAGTATATTATGTATTGTTGACTGATTCTGGTGAACCAGAATGTTATGAAGAAGTAATGTAGGTAGAAACCAGGAAGAAGGGGGAGCTAGCCATGAAAGAAGAGATGGAATCCTTAGTACATAACCAGAATTGGGACTTAATCAGGTTGCTTGCAGGTAAAACAACATTGTAGAATAAATGGGTTTACAGGTTGAAGGAAGAAGATGGAGGTAGAAAAAGGTATAAAGCTAGACTTGTGGTGAAGGTGTTTGCACAGAAGAAAGGTATATATTTTGATGGAATATTTTCTCTTGTTGTTAAAATTACTTCAATCAGAACTATTTTAAGTTTAGTAGTAGAAAAATGTTTTCATCTTGAGTAGTTATATGTAAAGATGACCTTTCTCCATGGGGGTTTGGAGGAAGAGATATATATGTAGCAACCACAAGGATATGAGGTCAAAGGGAAGGAGAAATTAGTGTGTAGGTGATGAATAGGTTGTATGGCCTAAAATAAGCCCCAAGGTAGCGACATCTAAAATTTGACAGGTTTATGTTTGAACAAGGTTATACTAGATGTCACTATGATAATTGTGTTTATCTCAAAAGGAAAAATGATGGCAACTATATTATATTGTTATTGTATGTAGATGACATGCTTGTTGCAGGGTCTAACATTCAGGAAATAAATGTGCTCAAAGAAAATTTGGCAAAGTCATTTGCAATGAAGGATTTGAGTGTTTCAAAACAAATCCTTGGTATGAGATTAAATAGAGACAAGACAAATTGCAAATTAACATTGTCTCAGAGCGAGTACATACAAAAGGTGTTGGAAAGATTTAATATGCAGAATGCAAAGCCAATTAGTACACCTTTGGATAGCCATTTAAAACTAAGTAAGGAGATGTGCCCCAAGACTCAGAAAGAGATGGATTATAGGTCTAAAGTTCCATATGCATCTGCAATTGGAAGCTTAATGTATGCAATTGTCTGCACAAGGTTTGATATTGCACATGCAGTGGGAGTTGTAAGCAGGTACATGAACAATTGAGGAAAATAACATTGGATGGAAGTGAAATGGATTCTCAGGTATTTTAGAGGTACCAAAAATCAAGATTTATACTTTGGTGGTTCAAAGCATGACATTGTGTGTGTTTACTGTAGGTGGAACAATTGTCAGTTGGGTTTCAAAAATGCAGTGTTGTTTCACTTTCAACAATGAAAGCAGAGTATGTTGCTGCTACAGAGGCTAGTAAAGAAATTATTTGGTTACAAAGGTTTATGGATGAATTGGGTAAGAAGCAAGAGATGGATAGGTTATATAGTGACATCCAAAGTTCCATTCATCTTGAAAAGAACTCAACATTTCATTCCAAGGCTAAACATATACAACTCAAGTACCATTTCATACGGTCAGAGTTGGAAGATGGAGAGTTGAAGCTGGAAAAGATACATACTAGCCAGAATTCTGCAAATATGTTAACAAAAAGTAACCAAGGAGAAACTGAGATTATTCTCAGTTTCAATTGGTATTCAAGTATGATGATGAATATGAGAAACAACCAGGTCCAAAGTGGATTCATTGTCGAGCAAATGAAGCAGTGGTGGAGTTGCTATAATCATTCTCCAAGTAGGAGATTGTTAGGTGTGGAGCCTAATTATCTTCTTTATTCAAAGATATCGCCGCGTTGGAACCCAGTTCCTAACGGGGCAGAAACACCACCCGTTTAATCATCATTAGGGGGGTCCAGGGGGGGTGATGATGATTTTATGAGACTCCCCCTAACAGGGGTTCAGGGGCAACGCCCCCAAAGCTAATAATAGATGTAAAATTGCTTGTAAAATATTGTAATTTCGTAGTCCTCTGATTCGTTCATTAGGTGGATGATCTGATGGTAGAAGTTATGTTAATTTAGGGTTTTTTCCCCTAGAAGGCAGCCCTCGGTTTATATGAGGGAATTGTATTGCGGTTGTATATGTGTATTCTGAGCGAGAAAGAGAGAGGAGGTTGTGTGAGAGCGAAGAGGAAATTACAACAGATCTGCTGTAGGTTGTATATCTTCATTTTTCTAGATAATATAAAAGGAAGGATTGGCTATTTATATGTAGAAGTAGCTCAAACTGGGTGAACCACATATATTTGCGTCTCTCTTGTTTTATATGTTTTCTATGTTTGTGTTTCTATAATATTTTATGTGTACCATTTCTATGTAATATATAATTTTCTAACATTGTTGTCTCTTCCAAAACCTATTTTCCAATTGAGTCAAGTTGTTGTTATAGTTTAGGATCTTCGAGTCTAATATCCATTAAGACTTCACGCCTGTTAATTCTGACTCCTTGTTCTTCAACCTTGATAGATATGTTGATTTATTTGCTTGCAAGGTTCCTTGAAAATTATGAAAGAAGTCCTGACAAGTCAACTTTGAACGATCTTGTATACATCTCTGCTTCCCATTCTTCCCGCTTCTCCCCATCTTTTAATGGTGGAAAGAATTTAGTATGTGGATCCCAAATGTCTAGGGGAATTGGGAAGACTGTATTCATTTTTCGACTTAGCTTGTCAAATATATGTTCAATAGAAGGTTGGTAACAAAGATCTTTAGGGTTGACATCACTAGTGTCGACATACCAGACCCTCGTCATGTCAAGGCCTAGTTGGATATGTGATGTGTTAGGAAACATCCACTACATATATTGGGAAACCGTCCATATGTTCAACACAAATTTTAAATTCAACTACCAGTTCCTAAATGTCTCCTGTGGGGAAAGTGACTTAGGGGTTCCCAAAAAATTATAATTCTTCATCGGTGGGACAAAATGGAGTAAGGTAAACATAAACAATAATGCATGGCAATTTTACTTGTGGATCTCAAACTTAGATGATGATTAGGCCTTTGGGGTTCTTGGCTGTCATTCCTTTAGCGAACTCTCTAATCCAAGCAGTTGAATTGACTGTCTTTGGAATCTAATCGCTAGTATGCGCAACCCTATGACATTATGGAGGGTCTTTAGCGTGATGTGCAATGGTTTTTCCGACCACAATGTGCCATCATGGTACCAATTAATTATAAATTTGACAAATTCTTGTTTTAATCCTTGGAAATAGGTGACCAGGGGTGCATTGATATCTTCTCGAATGCCAACTTGGTTCAGCATTTGACCACTTGTAGCCATTTCTTGTCCACTACTCCCCACTTCTTACAAGTGTCAAAGTTTTTTTTCCCATGATGACTCATCCATCTTCACCTGTTTGATATTGTGGAGCTGAACCTCCATCTCTTTCATGATAGCTTAGACAAATTGATCTTTAGTTCTTGGCTCCATGGTGATCTCTTTATCTTGGAAGTGGACTCTCATCTTCCCCATTTTGAATTCATCCTTGAATTATTGTCCTATGAGGCACTCAAGCAACTTAGAATTATAAATCATCGTGCTAAGGAGGTCTAAAATCTCTGTCAATTCAAATGCAACACTTGGTGAGAATTTGGGAACAATGGGAGGTGAGATAGGTCACTCTCTTTAATTGTAGCCATCAAATTAATTTCTTCATTAATTACATCCATGACCTGTTGTAAAACCCATCTTGTTGCATTAATATTTGTTTTTTCCATAACTCTCGACTCATGTCACGCGCATGGCCACCTTATTTTTCATGATTTGGCATTCAAATCGCTTTTTAAATTTTCTAAGTCATCATGAGTTTTTAAATTTTTTGTGATTCCATTGTTAATCATGATATCCCGGTCGGATATAGCCATTTGGTTGATTCGACTTTTGAACCACGATCGATCTTCTCTCTTCCTTGTCGAGTCCACCTCTTTTTTAAATTGCTTTCTATATTTGATTCATCGATATTTTCTTATTTCATGATGTTGTCGGTGTCAACTTGTATTTTCCCGTGATTTACTATTTAAGAATTTCCTTAATTCTTGTCCCCACTCCATTTTTGTGACACTTGTTCATTTGATTGGAAGTCTTCTTTATTAATGGTTCTCATTTGCTAACACAATTATTATTCTACCAATTTTATAAATGATTGTTGACAATCATATTTATTTATTACTTGTAACAACTTAAATTAAGCTAAAGAGAAATATTATACATTTAGTCGTTTAGCTAGTCTCCCACATTATGGTTTTCAGACTAGCCCATGTTCCTGGTGCCTCAAAGAGGTTTCCACCAGCTGCATGCGAACGTTGTCAAGTGATATATATTTTAATATGGGAACCATTTACAAGTGATTCAAATATGTTCCCTTGAAGTTTTTTAAGGTGAAAAACTCTCGAAGAATGTATATCTTCGACCACAAAGAGGTCAACCATGAAATTTGTAATTTCCTTGGATTTCCATCTAATCAACTGTCATATAACAATGCTAAGTCTCATACTTTTAAATTCTTTATCTATAAGTTCCTATCATTCCATGCCTTATGTTGATTCTTGCTCACTTACGATTGGTGTAAAGCGTGGAGCATGTCCTCCTCTATACGTTGTAGCTAATAGAGCCATTCTTTCTCAACTTTTTTATCATCATATTTTAATACAGTCAATACATTCACAAAATTTGTTGTATAGTGAAGTGGCACGAATGTCCCTTGTCCACAAACCAATTTGAAGGGTGTGTATCCAGTCAATTGCTTATTAGCTGTTTGATATGCCCACAAGATTGTTGGGATTTTATCGTCCAAGTCATCTCTATCTAAGTTGCATATTTTAGTGAGCCCTTTGTACAACATTTTATTGAATGATTATATCCCATCGTTTCCCTGTGGGTGGTAAGTCGTAGTTTTTTTGTTCTTAATCATGATTTTTTGCAACATTGTCTAGATTGTAGCATTGATAAAGTGTGTACGCCTGTTTCTCATCAGGGTCAGGGGGTAGTCGAATCTCGTTACTACATTTTCATAAATTAATTTAGCCATTACTTATTTTGTGCATGATTTTACTAGCTCTACTTCTTCACATTTTGTTAAATACTCCACTATAGTTATAATTTATTGTGCACCCGTTCGTCGAGCTCTTTTGGAACAGGTCGACAAATTTGATTTCCCATATCTCAAAACGTAGAGTTGAATTTATTGAGTGGAGTGTTATATGATTTCTATTTAATGAACGACCTATTCCTTGACGCATGTCGCATATCTAAACTTGTATTTGAAAATCTCTGAATAGAGTTGGCCACCATAATCCAACTTGAAGGATTTTCCTTGCAGTCGTGTCTCCTTGGTAATGTCTGCTAATACCTCCTTTATGAGCTTCATTAATTAGGGATTCCGTTTTATGTTCTAGCACACACCTTCTGAGTACCTTGTCAATTCTTAGCTTATAAAAGTGGCCAGGTATCAAAGAAAAATGGTGCTACTTTAATTTCGAAGGTCTTCTTATTTTTCTCAAATAATTCATTTGATGCTTTCCCTATGTGTAAAAATTGGGAAATTTCTGCAAGTTCCATAAGGATTGCTTCTACTTTGAATAAATGAGCATTGGGTAAATCATATTCGATATCTATTGAATCCTACAATGTCTCCAATTTGGTGTTAGAAAATTATATATTACAGAGCAATGGAACACATAAAATATTGCAGAAATCTAAACATAGAAAACACATAAAACAAGAGAGACACATATATACGTGGTTCACCCAGTTTGGGCTACGTCCACGGAGAAAAAACCAGTCCTTCCTTTTATATTATCTAGCAAACTGAAGAGATACAACCTACAACAGATTCGTTGTAACACCCTCTTCGCTCTCAATCTCCTCTGCCTTTCTCACTCAGAATATAGATCTACATAGATGCAATACAATTCCCTCATATATAGTGAGGGGTTTCCTTCTAGGGAAAAAAACCCTAAATTAAACATAACTTCTACTGTCAGATCTCCGCTTAATGAACGACCCAGATTGACTAGAAATTACTATACTTTTACAAGGCAATTTTACATCTATTCTTAGCTTTGGGGGCGCTGCCCCCGAAACCCCCCCTCTAGGGGGGGCTCCCCAAAGGTTTCAGTCGGCCCCCCTTGGACCCCCCCTGCAACGAATATTTTACGGGCGGCATTGCTACCCGATTTCGAACTAGGGTCCAATGCGGCAATACCTTTGAATACAGAAGATAATCAGGTTCCACACCCAACATTTGGATAGGTGGTTGGGCCTACTATTCTCTCTACTAGGTTGTACTATTACTTCGAATTAAAATTCTTGGAATAATAATAGCCATTGAAAAATTTGACCTTGATGGAGTGGCTTTTGACAAGGTATCTCAAAGCTTGATGATTTATGAAAAATATGAAAGGATTTGTGAGGAAGTAGTGGTGGAATTTCATGAGAGTGAAAATCATGACGAGTGTTTCTCTTGGGCCATTGTCGAATAGTCTCACTCGACTTTATTTAGTTTTAAACATGATTATGCATGGGGGTGGTTTATTGAATCATTTTCTGTTTGTCTAAAACAATCTTGACTGTGACAATGGATGCATTGACATGTGCATGAAACATTTTAGACTAGTCAGGAAACTTTAAGATAGGTGCTTGAACTAGTTTCCTTTTAAGTATTTGAAACAATTCATCACATTCTTTTGACCACATGCATGGAACATCTTTCTTTAATAGTTCATCAATTGGTAAAGTAATATTAGAATAGCATCGAATGATTTTTTTTAATATATAGTATGCCCCAAGAATATATTAATCTATTTTTGATTAATAATGGGTTTCAAGTCGAGGATCACTTTCATTTTTTCCATATCCACTTTGGTACTGCCCTTGGAAACTACATGTATTCTGATAGGAGTAGCAAAGATGCATTTATTAATATTTAAGGACAATTAAATTTGTATACATCTTTCTAACGTCAGTCTTAGCCATTGAGTATGGTCTTTAAACAATGTGTAAATAGTCTAATCATCAAAATATACTATCATTGTATTATAAATATACTCTTGGAATTCCTTGACTACTATTATTGAGAAGACTACAGGTGCATTTTTCAGACCAAAAGGCATTAATCTATATGCAAAATAGCCAAATTATATAACAAGTGTGGTCTTTTCATGGTCTTGTTTTGCGATGGTAATTTATATTTACCCTGAGAAGCCACCTGTAAAAGAACAACATTCATGACCTTCATGGAAAATTTTAGGGGCAAATGTTCGTCCTTAGGCGAAATTAAGGGGTTTTAAATTTTTAGTGGGTGAATATTTTGTATCATAGGACATTTTTACAAATTGTCTCAAATAGCCCACCTTATTTTAAGGGAGAGGGTAAAAAAGGTAAATTTAGCCCTTGAAATTGGGAGTTACAACCTTCCATTCGCCCTAATTTTCAAGAACAGGTTTTATTTAAGTGAATCCTATGGGCCAAATACCATATTTATAAAAAATGTATGGTAAATTAATAAAAATATAAATAAATGAGAGGTATGGTAAATAAATAAAACATTTTTTTATATTTACTCCATAAGTCACCTTATATACATGCAATGGTGTAAACAAATAAAAATATAAATAAAGTGGAGGTATGGTAAATAAATAAAACCTCTTTTTATACTTAAAACGTATGGTAAAAAAATAAAAATATAAATAAACTAGACTTATGGTAAATAAATAAAACCTCTTTTTATATTTAGTCCATAACCCTCTTTCTATTTATGAGGGCTCAAAAAGGAGGTTTTATTTAAGTGAACCCTATGGGCCAAATACCATATTTGTAAAAGAGGTATGGTAAACAAATAAAACATTTTTTTATATTTACTCCATCAGTCACCTTATATTTATGAATACTAAAAAATGCCTTATATTTAGGTGAAACCTATGGGCAAAATACAATGGGCCAAATACCATGGGCTAGATTATTATTAATGCCATGCAAAAAAACATTTTTTTTTTTTTTTTAAGAAATCGGGTGCTGTATGTATTCAAAAAAAAGAAAGGGAGACTAAGCTCCAGCAATACAAGAGAAGAGCTCATAGGATGAGCTTGCAGCTGAATTACATTGAAGGGTTCTGCTCAAATGCCTTGATAGTCAACTTGAAGGACTCTAACCCAAGTGTAAATTCGGACAAACTGAAATAACAACAAACTGACTTTACAAAACATCTAATCTATGCTTATGTGACTGATTTGTCGAGCAGTGGAGTTTTCCGGGTGGCTGTCAGATTTTCCGATCTTTATGCTAGAGGAACTGGTACTTGGGGCGTTGATCTTGTCCATCATATACTTGAGAATATCAACAGATTCCTGAACGTGCACATAGGTGTTTTAAAGAGTGTTGAATTGCTCCTGTAGAGAAGAAATGCGATGAAGGAAGAGGCTGATATCAGCTTCATATTTTGCTGAGATGATCGTGGAAGTAGCCTCGATTTTCTCATCCAAGAGACGCTGGTGAGCTCTAACTTGCTCAAGTTCTGCTTGCAGGTCACGGCAATGAAGACAATCTTCACTGCGATCCATCCAAAGAATTTTAAATCGGACTTGAGGCGACACTGAAAGAGGGCTCCCACAATCTGTAGCAGCGACAATGATAACTAATATGTTGATCAGAGTGGTGGGGGGAAGAGTTGAAGGGGTTCTCAGAAAATTGAATACAGAACTGAGGGGAATTCCAGAGTTCAAAACAAAGACTATAGCTGAGCGATAGGAAGCATAGATAGGTAGAGGAAGAGTGCGCTGAGGCAGACTGGAGGTGCTTGTCAACATAGAAAGGGAGTATCGAGTGGGAAGGAGCCTGATCAATGGAGCGATCACAAGATTAAAAAACAAAAACCAACTGCTAACCAAGGGAGTGAGCGCAGAGGGATAAACAAATGTGAAGAGGGGAACTTGCAGATGAGAGGTTAGCTTCCCATGATAAATAGTAGGCGGGCAGAGACCCAAGACGTGCCGGATCACGTGAAAGGATCTAGGGCGTTCACGCATTCCATAGGGGAAGCAAGATTTAAGAGGTACAACAAAAACTACAAAGGGATATGAGGGTATTTTCAGCGGATTGCAACAGAGGGCCTCGGGATTGCAGAAGATTTGGCCGGGGTACACTTTGAAAAAAACGTAGGTCAATTGGCATAAACAGTGTAAAGAAATCATGCAAATCAGGGGAGGAATTGAAATGAATCTTCATTGTTGCAGAGCAGGCTTCCTTTAGACCGAGAGCTAGCTTGGCTGGCCCGTTTGTCAGCCTCTTGATTGATGGAGCGAAGAATGTGATAGAATTGGAATTCCTGGTCATGGTTAATCAAGACTTTGCATCTTCTGATGATTTCTTGCAAGAAGATATTGGAAGCTCTTCGCTTGCTATTTATTAAGTTAATAATGATAGCAGAGTCACCGAAGATGAGAGCTTTTTTGATTCCCTAAGCCTAAAGCTGAAGAATGCCTTGATAGAGGGCCAGAGCCTCAGCTCTATTTTTTGAGAGGATCCCCAAACCCCATTCAAATGAGACTAAGGGCTCACCAAAGGGGTTGAAGATAATACCCCCTGCTCCCGCAACTCCCGGATTGGATTTGGAGGCACCGTAAAAAAATAAGGAGTGGGTGTTACTTGAGTGAAGCCAGTTGCTGAAGTTGATCTTCTTTAATCAGATTTTCCATTTGAGATTGGTAGCCTTGCCTAGATTGCTGCAGGAATTCACTGTTAGGGGAATACTTATCTTTTCTATTAAATTGCTGATGAAGTCTTTTTCCTCAGCCCATAAACTAGATGTGTCAATTTTTTTGTGAGTTTAAAAGCAATGGTTTCAACCGCCAGACTTTTTGCCTTAATACAGAGATGCCTGATAGAAGTCTCTTTATCTCTAAATATCATGTTATTCCGAGCGATCCAGATCCTCCATAAGATAGCAAAAGGGAGGGCATCCCACACTCTCTTAGCAAGGTTATGTTTCACGAGTTGCCAGGGGTAATTTCTTTTCCAATTGTTTAGAGCTTCTCCAATAGATTGCTGAGTATTCCAGATGATGGGCGCGGAAGGATTGATGCTGCTCCAGTAAGAGACTGTGAAAGGACATGAGATAAAAAGATGTTGTATAGACTCCTCTGCATCTTGACAATTAGGACATATGGAAGGTCCAACAATGTCTTTTTTTTAAGGTTCTCTGCAGTGAGAGTTCTTTCTTTCAAAAGGGTCCACAGGAAGAATTTAACTTTAGGAATTGCTTCTGCTTTCCATACAGTTTTCCAGTGTATCCATGTTGGCGCTGGGTGTTCCTCGCTGTTCATATAATCATACCCTACTTGTATTGTGTAGCTCGTGCCTGTGGGATCCCATCTAAAATCATCCTTGTCATTTTCAAAGGTGGGAGCTATGATGTGCAGATGTTTACAGAAGTTATCGAAGTTGCCTTTGAGTCGTTGAGGGATGGGAGGAAATTTCCATCGCTTCCAAACATGGGATAAAGCTTCCCATTGAGAAATTTGGTTTAAGTTACATATCCCTTTGCTTTGGAGGAAGAGTGTTATTGAATCCATACCCAGGAGACTGTTGACTGGCGGATCTCCCATGATTTTATCAGTGCCGATGTTGACTTCCTTGCCTCCTTTAGGCACCTGAGAAACATTTTGCGCCATGAAGGTGATGGCTTTTTTACATAGCTTCCAAATCTTTGTGCAGTTTTTGTTAGGGATTTCAGCTGTAAGAAGATGCTACCTTGGTTGAATGAGGTATTTTGCCTCTAGGACTTTTTTCCACCAGGCTGTTTGGTGTTCAATGAGTCTCCATATCAACTTTCCTCCAAAGGCTGCATTCATGAGGGTTGGGGATCTAATTCCAATGCCTCCTTTCTCCTAGTTTTGTATGAATTGTTTCCATCCAACCAAGTTGAATTTTTTCTTCTCATTTTTTCCTCCCTACCAAAGGAAGAATCTGAGGATACTGTCCCATTTACGGTGGAAAGAAGCTGGAGCTTGGGCCAAGGTAAATTGATAAAGGGGGAGGGCGGAAAGGCCCGATTTGAGAAGCACCATCCGTTCAGATGGATTGAGCCAAGAGGTTCCCCATATCTGGACTTTCCTTTTCATTTTGTCTAAGGTTAATTCCCAAACATCTGCCCTTGCATTCCCAATACTCACCGGCATTCCTAGGTAGCTGAAATAGTCCCAATTTAACTTGCAAGGAACACCAAATATGGTGGCAATGCTTTGAATTGTTTGGGCTTAGGCATTCCATCCATAAATGTAGCTTTTGAGATGGTTAATCTAGCCCCCTGAATATCTCATGAATTGATCTAGCAAGGATTTGAATCTTCGAGATATGATCGTAGTCGCCCCTCCTAACAGCAGAGTGTCATCAACAAATTGAGAATGGTTGATATTTTTCACTCCATCTTCAAATTTAATACTAGTGATGAGACCTGCCTGCCTCTTATGATCAAGCGCACAGCTGAAAGACTCTGCCATTAAGAGGAAAAGATAAGGGGATAAGGGACAACCTTGTCTTAAACCTCTTGAGGATCGGAAAGAAGGTCCAGGTCTACCATTGATAAGAGGAGCAATCCATGGTCCAGAGATACAGGCTCTTATAATATCAAGCAAGGAGGAAGAAAAACCCATTTTCTGAAGTACAACAAAAAGAAAGGAATGCCTTACCCTATCGAAGGCATTTGCGAAGTCCAATTTCAAAATAAAGCCCTTTTCATTCCTGGAATGACTAGAATGAATGGCTTCCTAAACCAAGAGAATGGAGTCGAAGATTATCCTGTTAGCCATAAAGCCTCCTTGGTTTTCTGAAAGTAACATCGACAGGAGAGGTTTGAAGCGGGAGGCAAGGATTTTTGTGAAAATTTTATAGGAGGAGTTGCATAAAGATATTGGCCTGAATTGGGAGAAGTTAGAAGGGCGGTTCTCCTTTGGAATGAGGGCCAGGTGTGTTGAGTTTGTGTAGCCTCCTATTTTTCCTTTCCTCTGAATCCATTTGAAGTATTTTATGAGATCCTTTTTTATCAATTCCCAATATTCTCTATAAAAACATATTGGGAAGCCGTCCGGTCCGGGTGCCTTGTTGGGCTAAAGACACCAAATTGCTTCCTTAATTTCTTCCTCTTTTATCTCTTCTGTCAACCTTTTATTGAAGTCTGCTGTGATCTTTGTTGGCAAATGCTGCAAGAGGTCAACGTAGAGTTCTTCCTCCCCTATTTCAGTTAGAAGCTCCTTGAAGTGGGCTGAGGCAACATTTTTAATGGCTGTTTGATCAGAGTGTTGGTTCCCTGCATTATCTATGATGGCTGTTATGTTGTTTTTAATTTTCCAAACAGTGGCTTGCCTATGAAAGTAAGAGGTATTCTTATCTCCGCTTTTCAGCCAAGTCTGCTTAGATTTTATACGCCATTTTTCTTCCTCCTCTCTTTTGATACTGCATAACTGATTATAAAGGTTTTCTTCTTGAGTTTTTTCAACCTGATGATACTCTAGATTTTCTATTGTTGAATGGAGATCTTCAATTTTTTCTTTCACCTCTTTTTTTCTTTTTCTGATTCATTATACTGCATTTTGGCCCAAATTTTGAGCGTTTTTTTCACATTTTTTAATTTGCTTTCCCATATAAATCCTGGAGATCCTTCAATGTGGTGGCACCAGGTTTGCTGTATCAGACATTTGGCTTCTGGATAATCGCTCCAAATGTGATTGTACTTAAAGGGAAGAGGCCCAAGGGTGTAGTGTGAATCAATAGCTAAAATAATGGGATAGTGATCTGAGACAACGAAAGGCAGAATGGAGACGTTGACAACTGAATAAGAGGAAAGAAAGGAGATATTAACCAGAAACCAATCTAGTCTCTCCATAATGTTGTTGCTACCCAATCTGCGATTACTCCAGGTGTATTTTCGGTTTTCTGGTATGATGTCAACCAGATCACCATGTTGCATTATGGTTTCTAGCTGATTTCTAAATGGGTTTGGAGTGAAGCTGCCCCCATGTTTTTCATTGGCATGTAAAATCAAATTTAAATCCCCCCCTAAGATAATATTGTTGTTGTTTTCTTCTGTTATGTTCTTGGTAAGGGAATCCCAGTAGACTTCTTTGTCCCTGAAATGATTGGGGGCGTATACGTTGTAAATTACAAGCTGCTATTTGCTCATATTGTTCCTCAACATTGTCTTTATCCGATGCTGTTCTATCACTTCAGCTTCCATGTTCCACTCTTCCTGGCTCCAAATAGTAGTAATCTCGCCTGAGGCACCTCTGGATTCACATGAACATCCTTTATAACGCTTATGATGAGCAATGATCTTATCAATTTCTGGCTTTCTCTGTTTTGTTTCCTGCAATAAGATAATGGATGGTTGCTCTTGACTTATAAGATCCTTTAAGGCATTGATTTTGGAGGGGTGCCCTAGTCCCCTGCTGTTCCATGAAAGAATTTTAATCATTTCAAAATTGTGATTCGAGGAGTTGCTCTCCCTCCCTTATCTTTGCTTACCGTTTCTTTATCCATTGATCCTTGTATGTATGACTCTATTGGATTCTGGAGTCCTAGAGCTATGTCTTTTTGCGCGTTCTCATCCTATGCTATTTGGAAGACTTTCTTCCCGGCTTCTTTTGACCATCTAGAGAGGACCCATGGTCCTTGGAATTGCTTCGAGTGATTCTAAGAGGGGGAGGACCTGATGGGAGGGAAGAGGGAATGACCAAAGAACGGGGAGAAGAGGGAGGCTCAGAATGAACAGGGGAGTCTTCAGGAAGGGAAAGAGCATGAAAGGGATTGGAGGAAGGAGAAGAAGGAAGGGGATTCAGCTGGCGAGCAGAATATTGTGGTGCTTGAGGGGAGGAGGGAAGAGGGGAAGAGGGCAGGGCAGAAGGATTGAGTGAGATGGGAGGGTTATGAAAGGAAGGTCCAACCTCATTGGGCAGCTTGTGGCTAGGGGCTGTTTTTTTCTTTTTAGTTGTTTCCCATTGTTCTTCTTGTGGATTATTATCAACATTAGAAAGCTTAGAGCAATGATTAGCAAAGTGAACATACTTGTGACATACCTTACACTTGAATGGGATCTGCTCGTAGTCGAGTTGCTGAATGTGCGACCAGTCGTCAACTTTAAGCTTAATGGCCTCTGGAAGACCTTTGCCCAGATCCACTTTAATGCAAATATGGGCGTAGGCCTGCATATTATCTCTTGGCTCGCTCTGATCAATGTATTTACCAACCACATTTCTAATGGCATGGATTGATTCGTCTCCCCAGCAATGCAATAGGAGGTGAGGGAGACGAACCCAAACAGGGACCGCATTTGGGATATCCAGCTCCAGATCAAAGTCCTGTGTCCATTTGTTTAAGTACAGACCTCTGGAATCCATGAAATAAGGTTCGTTGTGGAAAATAAAATCCTTGTATTCCTTTGTCTCAAAGTGGAAGGTGAAGTAACCTTTCCCACAAATCTGATAGAAATTTTTCTTTGTATTTTATTTGTCCAATTCCTTTCCACCCACATCTGAACTATTTTTGGTGAGGGCCAGAGACCTATAAACTGCCCTATAACTCCTTTTTCCGCAAGAGAAAGAGTAGCCATTCTTGGAAAAGTAGGAGAGAGAGAGACTTCCTGTAACCCCTCGATTTTTTTAACAAACTTGGAGATCGAAGGGCAAGTGCGCTGAGGAGGAAGGGAGTTAATCAGAGCCAAAAAAGCTTGCTGTTGTGTTGCCTCCTTTGGTGGAGCCTCTAGAGGGGCCATCCGAGCAGACGGAGGATGATCAAGCGAGAAGCAGAGGCTGTCAGGCAGGAGCCTTCAAAGAAACGCTGGTTCGAGGAGGACAGGGTGCAGGAGAACTGAAGCGCAGAAGTAGGGCTGCCGGGTGAAGGCAAGCTGAGGGCCGCAAGGCCGAAGGAGGGCAGGCCACGAAGGCAGCACGCGCGCAAATTCTGGACCACTTGTTGTTCACTGATCCCTTCCTTTTCATGCAAAAAAACATTATCAACCCTAATATTAGTATTAATAAAAATAAAAATGGCACATGGTATTGACCCATGGTATTCACGTGGAATGTAGCCTATTTAAATGGAGGAATTAAACCAACATAGATCCATCTTTACTCTGGATCTACTAAGCCTCAAGAGGGATCAAATATTGTGATATGCAAACTAGCATAGAGTGAAAAAATATTTGATCCCTCTTGGGGCTTGGTGGATCAAGAGTAAAAATGGATGTTGTAATTTAATGTATGTTAAACATTTTAACTTGGTTAAAATAAAAAATAAAATCTTTCCCTGTATCCAAATTAGGCGTGGGATAGCTCGTTAGAAATCTTGTCTAGTCTAATTTCTAGAAAATTTTGAATTTTTAAATTTGGATATCATTTTCCTTGTCAAAAGTCCAATCTCCTAAGACTGTTCAAAATGTGCAGAATGAGGCTACCAAAATGCATAGTGTTGTTGTAGTCAACTTTTGAAGGTCTTCCCCAACTCCAAATTGAGCTCATGATAGCTCATTGGAAAGATATTTGTGTCTAGTTATCATTTGACTCATCAAAAAATTCATTTGGTCATTCCATATAGGAGAAAAAAGTGATTTTACCAAGGTCACTCCAGAGGTGCATTAACCCTCCTGAGGCAAATGATGTTTTTGACATTTCTCCCAAACCATGAAACCTGTGTAAAAAATGAAAGATGTTTTTCTTCTTGGGTCAATGTTGGACAAAAACATCTCTCACTTTTGTCAAATTCATCTTTTCTTGTTCAGAAACACAGTTTGAAGAAAAGCCATCCCTTATGTGTGGTGAATGGCTTATTCCTTGGAATGACTTCTCGACAAATGATGGAGACCTGATGTTTGATGATATGAAATGGCCTCATACTTTCTGATATCCCTTATGCCTCCTCTGCTCAGATATCTTTGATCCCATAGCCAACCGTAGCTCAGTGGGAAAGGAATTTAGGGTTTTAGTGCTTGCTTCTCTTTTGCTTTTGCAGGTGAATTGGTGCTCATGATGACTTGATTTTTGCAGTGGCAGGTGCTTGGAAAGATCATCAGATGCTTAGGAGTAGCTGGGAACTAATATTACATATGGAAACATAAAATTACATAAGAAATGAAGATAAAAACAAAATACTCTGTTTTCACCTCAAAACTTGTTTTGAGGTGAGAACTACATTAGGCTTTCAATATGATAAATTATGGCTTTATCAATCATTATTGGCCTCATCATGTCCTTGCTGATCATTACTGGCATGTAATTATTGGATTTGACCATGGTGGGACTCTAAAACCTAATGAGACCAAACCCTAAGACCTAATGAAATGAATTACAAAGTGAACATGAGCCATGACTAAAATATATGAAAGAGGATCAAAAAGTACAATTTTGAGGGAAAAATTTGAAGAAAACCCTACCATTAGTGAATCCATGACCTAATGGAATGCAAACTCATCAGTATGGGACTCCTACTATGAAATGAAAAAGAGCAGATCTTGATCACTGATGGCAGTGTGAAACATTGACACTAACATGGGCAACATCACACAATACCTCATTTGTGAAGGGTTTGATGTTGTAAGGAAGGTGGTACTGCTAGTTGATGCAAAGGTCTCACCCTTGGTGGATCATCCTTATGGTGTACGAATGTGGGTGTGGTTTCGTTGGCAGGCCCAAATGATTCACGACCTCAACTGAGATGAGGTTCTTTTGGCTCCCACTGTCAACAATGAGCTGCAGTAGAGAACCCTTCACCCACATCTTTGAGTGGAAGAGATGTTTCCCTCCTTTGTATCTTCAGGCTCAATCTTCCGGACCTTGGTGATGTCAATGGAGGCGCTAGGCTATGCATTGATGATCTTCCTCCCCTTGTCATTCCCATTTTTAGGTTCCAACTTAGAGTCGAAACATGAATCAAACTCTAAAACTCTTAGCTCAACCAAGAATGACTACTTGGTGCGATACTCATTTGTTTTATGAGTGGGGCTCTTATGGAACTCACACCATTTTCCTATGTCCTTCTTAGTATTCGTGGTGATATTCTTTACTTATGGCTTTGGTGGGTTGTCCCAGATCACCTCACCTTGGCTCTGTTCTTTGTATTGTGGTTTGGGGTGCCTTTACATTATTTTAGAATTACAGATTCAAAGTCTCACCTCTTATGTTTAAATTTTTTCTCGATCTTGACAGCGTATTAGTATGCGGTGCCAAGAAAGGAATTGTCCAGGAACTCCATCTTGTCTTAGATGACTTTGTGTAGATAGTCATGGTACTTGACTACCAGATTCCACTCACAATACTTGATACCAACTTCATGTGAAGGTCAGGAAATATATTTGTGAACTCTGGCACATCTTGGTCACTTCCCTGCCATAGTGCGGTCCATTTTATGTATGTCTATTCATATCTCCTAATAGGGTGATATTGTTTCTTGATGGCATCTCAAAAATAATTCCAAGTGGGTGTGGCTATAAATAGTGAGGGTTCCTTCTCATCCCTATGCTCAAAGAAGGTTTCCCACTAGTCCTTGACATGGGGGTTGACTTTGAGGAGTGCAAAAGTAATCTTTTCCCTATTGGAAAAATTATGGATTGAAAAATATATTTATAGCATATGTAACCATCTATCAATGGCATATGCATATGTCTAGCCTTCAAATATACGAATGCCAAAGTTAACTTGTACCTTAAAGGGGGAGGTTCCTCCAAAGTTACTATTGGATGAAGATGTTTCACCCACTAAAACCTGTTGAAGGATTTGTGAAAAGTTATCCATCATCTCATTCCTTTATCGCTTGAGGGCCTCTTTGAGGAATATTTTGGAAGTATTTCCTACTACCTCATGTTTCTTTCCTTCTGCAATGGGAGTTCATCAAGGTTAACGAGGTTGTTCTTGCAATGGTTCAACCAGTTCAAGTCCTAATTCCTTATAACCCGACCTCATTAGGGACATGCAAAGAAAAACAAAGAAAGAGAAGACCACTCTGATATCACTAATTCAGATTTATGTAGGAACAAACTGAAATATAGAATTAAACATAAACAAAGAGCTACAACGAAAATTTAATTTCAATTCATTAATAACAAATACAGAATTTTTTTTATATGCAAAAAGGAAACAAGCTAGCTTGGGCAATGGTAGCTTATCTTTGAGAAGATATGTGACAGCTACATACCTTATGAAATGCATTACAATGAGTCTTTGTGGCCTTTTATCATAAATATGAAGTGTGAAACCCTAACCCTAGGAGATGAAGCGCTAACAATTTTGGGTCTCGTTGAGGTAAGTTGGACCATCAACTTCTTGGGGTCATAACTTTGCCATACAATATTTGTTTGGCTATCATAATACCTTGTTTCGAAGATATCCACAAGGAGGTTAAAAAAATCTTGTGAAAGAGAATTTGGTACTTTTCCAATCTTTTCATCTTCCCAAAAAATGTCTTTTAGGACCTCAAATGACTCGAGAAGTTTAGGACCCAAAAAACTGCCAAAAATAGAAAATTGTGCTAGAATTAAGGAAATTGAAAGAAAAATTGTTGGGGGCCCAAGTGGAATAGGTGAGTGGCCACCAATATCTACCTAGATCATTCATCTTCCCTTAGGAAGCAATGGTGCCCGTTGTGTTGAGTGCCTCTATGAGATGGGGAAAATTTTACTGAACCTGGTCCTTGGTGAGCCACTTGCTCTGGTGCAGGAGTTAGCCAGCTTTGTAAACTCGATAAAGTTGGATCCTCTATTTGTGAGTGTTAATGATCTGTTTTTCCATGATCCCATCAATTGTGGCCTATTCAATGTAGTATGAGTTGAGCTATGCTGGTGTTAGTTGTTCAACAATGTATGATGTTTCCAACAATGGTGGAAACTATAGTCGAAGGCGGTCCATATTGAAGACATGGTGCAAGCCAAGGAATGGGGGCTACTGAGAACAAAATAATTTTCTCCCATGGCCTTGGTGATGGTATAAGGCATGTATTGGAGTGTTCAAAGCTTCCGATGACATCTGACAAGGCGTTCTTTCTATAGATGTAACCAAATTTTTCGCTGACCTGGAATTTATGTTGCACCCAATGTTGATCGTGTCGTTGTTTCTACTTAGCATTGGATTTATCCAAGATGTTTTGAAATTACTAGTGAATGTGTTGAATGTGCTCATTTAACTTGTTTTCTTTATCAAGTTTGGACTGAACATGGGCAAATTCTTCCTTTGTAGTTGCAAAAGCTAGTGCAACATCAAGGGGACATAATGGTTGAGATCCTAGGCTCACTTGAAAGGGGATGTGGCGAATCGAGCTATGGATATCTCTATTATAATTGTGTTGCACATAAGGAAGAATCTCATCCCATGTTTGTAGATGTGTATAATGTTACATGTGTAGTAAGTGCACAATCATCTTGTTGACGACCTCTGTCTAGCCATCAGTCTAAGGGTGGAATGCAGTCGACTTTGTGAGCTTGGTGTCCAACAACGACTAGAGGATCGACCAAAGTGTGCTGAGTAATTATCCCAATCAAATATAATGGTTTGCGGGACCCTGAAATGTACCCATACTCATTCAAAGAAGAGTTTGGCAGTGGCTTGTACTGTGATACTCTTCTTGCAGGTAGCCAATATGGCCATCTTAGGATATCAGTCATCGACCACAAATACGTAGTCGTTACCATGCTTGGTCGAAGGAAGGCTAGACATATAGTCCATGGAGATGGATTTCGAGGGTTGGCTAGGAGTAGGCAAAGTAGTATACGGGCCTTGCTTATTAATATTGGTTTGGCAATGGCACATGAAGTGTGGGATCTGATATAATTTCCAACATCTTGTCGGGGATTTGGAAAATAAAAATGCTTTTGCAGAACTGCCACTGTCTTTTCAACTCCAAAGTGTCTTATGACCTAACTATAGTGCATCTCCAAAATCATCTTGTCATGCTTTCTTAAAGGAACACAAAGGTTTCCAAGGTAACAGTGCATCGTGGAGGTGGAAGTTTGGAACTTTCTTGCCCTCCATGAGCATCTATTAACTGGTGGAAAATTATGGATCATTTTTGTAGAGTTACAACCATCCATAAGTCTCATTCCCACAAGAGTCGAGGATAGTGGTCATTGCCACAATTGGTGTCCGATTGAGGCAATTTTCAACATTATTGTTGTTACCCTTCTTGTACTTAACATTCAGATGAAATTTTTATAGGTATGGCGGTCATTCTGTGACTTCCCTTGTGTCTATATAAACTGAAGAGGGCAGTGATCTATGTGGATGATCGAAGGTGGGGAATTTTCAAATTGTATAAGAGAGTGTCTCACTGTATTAGGCCACTAGATCCCCTTGTTGGGTAAGGACTGCACCAATAGCATAGTCGGAGGCATTTGTCTCAATTTCAAATGGTTATTGCAAGTCTGACAAGGTGAGCACTAGTGCAAAGAAAGGGAAGTGATTCAAATCAATGAATGCCTTTTTCTGAGACTCAGGCTATAAAAAAATTTCTTTTGTTCCACCCTTGGTGACTTGACTTAAAGGCCAAGTGATATGAGAGAATCCCAACATGAACCTCTATAGAAATTTGTAAGGACTAGAAAGTTGTGAAGCTCTGTTAGAGTGGTTGGGGTTGGCTAATATAGAATAACTTGGATCTTAGCTAGATCCACATGAAGGCCTTGCTCATTAATGATGTAGCCCAGATATTAGACTTGGTTCAAGCCAAAGGTGCATTTCTCCAAGTTGGCAAATAGCTCCACAACTGGCCAACCTCGTTCAAAAGTCACGACTAGACTAACAAACTAGGGTCTATCCACATGTCTTCTCAACTGGCCTAATAAAGTGCCATGCTACGTACACAGCTCAAAGTGTTCTTTCCAACTCTTGTTGAAGATGAGAATGTTATCTAGATTACAACCATGAACATGTTGGTGAGGGACCACAAGATGTCATCCATCAACCTCATAAAAATTTCAGGGGCATTTGTCAACCCGAAGGGCATAACTAACCATTCAAAAAGGCCCTCCTTAGATTTGAAGGTTGTATTCCATACATCTATGGGTTCTATTGGAACCTAGTGATAGTAAGACTTCAAATCAATATTGTTGAAGTATTTGGTGCCTTTGAGCTGGTCAAAAAGGTCATCGATTTGTGGGATTGGATACATGTCCCTGACAATGATTTTATTTGGTGGCCGATAATCAAAGAAAAGTCTCCAGGTCCCATCCTTCTTATGTACGAGTACAAATGGGCTCCCACAAGGTGAGGAACTTGGTCGAATGTGCTCTTTTTGTAGCAAATCTTGGATCTACCACTTGATTTGTTCATTTTCCAGAAGAGAGCGATGGTATATCAACAAACTAAGTAGAGGTGCCCCAAATGCCATATCGATTGAATGTGTGACCTGAGAGTGCAAAGGTACCCCTATGGGTGAGGAGAATGTCCCTGTATTCTTCCACGACCTTATCCACCTACTTTTGCTATGTGGAGGAACCCTTCTCGGGGCTAGATATGTTGCCACAATCTCCCCCTTACTTTGAGAGAAAATCAGAAAGAAAAACAAACTTCCCATTTTGGGATATGATCTTACTGCATTGCTTAGCAAAGATAAAAGAAATGGAAGTAAGCAGAACTACCTCTGGTATCATGAATAACTTACTTCCCAAAGTAATAATAATAGTGCAAGACCTTGAATAATACACAACATGATGCTTCCACAAGTATGGTTGACCTAATAACACATCACAAACTTCAACGGGGGAAACATCACATAGTACCTCATCCGTGAAGGGCTTGATGCTCTAGGGAAGATATAATTTTTAGTTGACGTGGAGATCTCATCCTGAGTGGAGCCATCCAATAATGTACGACTGTGGGAATGGTGTTGTCAGTAGGACCAACCACTTCATGACCTCAGATGAGATGAGGTTCCTTTGGCTCCCACTTTTGAAAATGAACTGCAACGGAGAACCCTTCACCCACATTTGTGAGTGGAAGAGATGCTTCCCCTCCTCTGGATCTTCAAGCTCAATCTTCTGGACCTTGGTGGTGGCAACAGTGGAACTAGGCTATGCATGAATTATTTGTTTCCCCTTGTTTTTCCCCTTGTCATGTTCAGAATCCAAAACATTCATCAAAATCTAAAGCTTTCATCTCAGTCAACAGTGACTACTTGGTGCGACACATTGGTGTTATGAGCAGGGTCCTTGGGGAACTCACGCCATTTTATCATGTCCTTATTTGTCCTCAAGATGTTATTATTTAATTGTGGATTCAATGGGTTGTCCCGAGTCACCCCACCTTGGATCTATCCTTTGTTCTATAGTTTGGGGGTGCCTTTTCTTTGCTTCAGATTCGTAGATCCAAAGTATCGCTCCTTCTGTTTAAATTTTTGCTTGACCTTGACAGTATATCGGTATATGATGGCAAGCAAGGAGATGCCAAGGAAATCGATCTTGTCCTAGATCTATTTATGTATACAACCACGTTACTTGAGTACTAGATGCTGGTCAGAATCCTTGATACGAAACTTCGTGAGAAGGGTATGAAAGATATTTTTGAACTCTGACACATCTTGGTCCATTGCCTACCGTAGTGTGGTCTGTTTTATGTACTTATCTCCATATCTCATGATAGGGTAATATTGTTCCTTGATGGTGTCTCAGAAATATTCCAAGTGGGTGCATTTGAAAATAGTGAGGATTCCTTCTTAACCCTTTACTCACAGTAGGTTTTCCACCAGTCCTTGATGTGGGGGGCGACTTTGAGGAGTGCAGAAGTAATGTTTTCCCTATTGGAAAAATTATGGACCAAAAAATATCCTTTCGACATATCTAGCCTTCTATCTATGGGCATCTGTGTCTATCTTTCCTTTCAAATATAGGAACGTCAATGTTAATTTATACCTTAAAGGGAGCGACACCTTCGAAGTTACTGTTGGATGAACATGCTTTACCCGCTGATACTTTCCAAAGAATCTAGAAACATTTATCCATCATCTCGTTCCTTTGTCACTCAAGAGCCTCTTTGATCAATATTTTGAAAGGATCTCTTGTTTCATCGTCTTTCTTTTCTTTTGCCATGCGAATTCATTTCATTTGATGAGGCTGATCTTGCAATGGTTCAATGTTAGGAAACCGGCTCAAAAAAACATAGAAAAGATAGATCAATGCCTTAGAATTTTGCCTCTTCGAGGGGGCAACCTCCTTTACATTACACAAATGAACAATTCTTGGATGATACAAATTACTAAACCTCCCTTCCATAAATAGGAGTCTAAGGGGTCATAATATTATCAAGCCGACCTACCAGTAATAACATAAGGGCACAACAATAACAATAGTGGGTTTCTATGGGGCACACTAATAACAATATGGGGACAATAGGGGCACAATAATAACAATAAGGGATACACTGACAATAGTAATGGGGGAATCACTAGTATTATAGGGACCTAACATGCCCCTCTCCTTCCGAAAAGCGTTGTCCTCAATGATTGGGTAGTTATGGATGCTTCTGTATAAAATTATCATCCTCCCATGTGGAATATTTAGCGGATAAGTTCTTCCACTTGATGAGATACTCTGAAATTGGTTGATTTCGTAGCTGTCGAGTTCTTGTTTCTGTGACTGCTTCTGGTTCCAATATGATTTTTCCTTCCTCGTCAAGTTCTAGAAATATTGTTTGATCTGGGAGTTTGTCACCTATAACCTTCTTTAAACATGAAACATGGAAAACTGGGTGCACTTGGGAAGCTGCAAAAAGCTCCAATTTGTATGCCATAGTACCAATCTTTTGCAACACCTTGTACGAACCATAATACTTTGGTGATAATTTATCATCCTTCTTAGCTTGCTTGATGGACATTTGTTTATATGGTTGTAGCTGTAGGAATACCCAGTCACCTACATCAAAACTTCTTTCATTGCGATGTTGATCTGCCTGTTGTTTATGTTGGAAATAATACTAAGAGGGGGGGTGGTGAATCAGTCTTATCAAATCAATAGAACATTTTCATTTCCATACTCAGATTCATATACGCTACTTTAGATAATGGAACCCGCGTGTACATGCAACTATGTCTAATGCAACTAGCATATATCTAGTAACCTTATGATTCGGTTAATCCATTAAATGTTGATCTTTCATTAGTGCATCAGAACTTCATTACCATATGAACAGTAAACAGGTGCTGTAAAATAGAATAGATCATCACACACAAGAAGCACACATGAACACCATGACGTAAGGTGGAAACCCAATGTGGGTGAAAACCACCTGCTGCACTTCGTCTCTATCTTCTTTTAATAAGAAAATTCTTTTTACAATATTTCTGTATTGGAGTAGTCTTATACCAGTATGCAGGCTTCTATGTGTAGAAGGCTACAACCTTCTCTCGTTCTCCAACTTCTCTTGGAAGGGAGCTACAAACCCATTAGCTCTTGTACTAGCTGATGTACTAGTACGTAGGTGCCGACTTACAGAAGGCTACAACCTTCCTCCAGGTACCACGTTTCGTAAATTTTTAGACTGGATACTCATGGAACTCAACGTCATAACTGAAGGCCACGTTTCATCCAATTTTCATACTGGACCCATCAATATCATTGAAGCACAAAAACAATCACCACTTGCATCATCAATCTCTGAAACACCCAATACTGAATCACTGAACCCTGTCAACAAAAATGCAGTCACCAGAACACAGAGCAGAACACAAAACTCTGCAACAATGTATAGATCCAACTGTATCATAAAAATCATGCATCAGAGTGCATACGCTACTTGGAAGAGCCGAACCAACGTGTATATGCAACTTCACCAAAGCGAACCAACGTATAAGTCATCAATTACTTATAACTTTTTTGCACTTCCTGACTTTAGACATACCCAGATCATTACATATACAAGGATAATACATATGTTAGCAACCAGATCTAGTCCATCAGATCACATAAAGATAAGTCATTATGATCCTGATCCATTATAGATCTCATCCATCAACACTGAAGCTAAACATAATCAACCAATCTGAATATGCAAGATATTGACACCAGTAAACAATTTCCAGAACTCAGTCTTTGCATCAACAACCAAAATCACCTATAACTTCAAACATCATAGTTTATATGGTATACGCTATTCAGATGTATCTAACCTGCGTATATACATGCTTTTGTCATAGTCAACTACTGTATATATCTGTAAATATTCATTCATGATTTGCAGCTATTCCAAACTTGAGTTATACCCAGATCATAATATTTACAGAACATTACATGCGTCAGTATACAGATCTAGAATAAGGCATGATCAAACGATAGAGATGATTCTTCCAAGCCATTAGATCCGATCTATCCTTTAGATCTTGTTCTCATCAACTGCAGATTCCTCCTTAGCTCAGATCAAGCAAAGCATCATGAACCCATAACCTGCATACTGGATCTCATACTTCATCAGATATTCAAGACTTTCTCAATGCATTTGCCTAATGATCTTCTTCTCCTTTTATAGTCTTAGGCCTTACTCAATACTATGGTACAAAACCACGTAGAACCAATACCTTGGACCCAATACCTAGGGTCAGTACCTCGAACGAAATACCATGGACCAAATACCATGGACCCAAAACTTAGTTTTCCGACATGTACGCGCCTTTGCTTGCGTGAAGGTGCGTGTGTACAATATACGCGCCTTTGTATATAGTTATCTTGCGTGTATACACTACTTGGTATATAGCGAACCTACGTATATACGCAACTTGGTATATAGTGAACCTGCGTGTGTACACGACTTGGTATATAGAGAACCTGCGTATGTAAGCGACTTGGTATATAGTGAACCTGCGTATATACTTTTCTTTCTTCATTATTTGTAGTCTGATCATCAATTCTTTGCTACTGACCTGCTGCACTATGATCTGTCATCTGTGTGAGTTGCCATCAAGGAAAACACTTGTATCATAATGCCAACAATCTCCCCCTTTGGACTTGATGGCAAAGGTAACTTGCCATACTGAGAACTATCATCTTAATGAGTTGTCATTGTCCATTACATCTGAACTGATTCCTTTGAGCTGTCCTGCATCCCATGTCTTCTGTCACATATGATATCTCTTCTATAGATTCATCTAGTTATATATAAGTGAGTTTTTCTTTTACAAGTGGGTTGCCATCAAGTACAACACATGTATCGTAATGCCAACAATATCCCCCTTTGGACTTGATGGCAACAACCATGCCAAGTCACTCTCCCCCTTTGACATCAAGGGCAAAGGGCGGACCAAGATATTCTCGTCCTTGATATACATTCCGCTGTCCATACTCCCCCTGAGTACCTGCTGAAATCTCTGATTGAGCTCCCCCTTTGTATATGCCAAGTTGTACCAATTTGTCCATGCTCCCTCTAAGTACATGTTGAAATCTTTGCTCTGCTGAAGTGTGCTGTTCATGCTCCCCCTGACTATAAGCAAGGTTTGCAAAAGGTGTTCTACAAGAAGAACATGACTCTATCATAAATGACCTTCGAATCACCAAATACTCATACATACATCCATCTCCCAACCAAGGGGGGATAAACCAATATTGACTCATCCACTCAACCAAGTGGGGATACACCAGATACCAATTGTTTATACATGACTGAAATATTACATCATCCTTCCCATGCATAGTGGGGTTACAAATTACAACATATGACAAAAAGGGATTCATCAAATGACTACAATAGATAGAGGCAAACTATTACATCAAGAGGCTTGATATGACCTTTACATGAAATTTATAACAGAGACCAACCATCTAAATAAGACCATGATAGTCATCAACAACTATCATACACAATGTATGATCTGCTCCATAAGCATCTGTCAACAGCATCTAGACCAGCAACCGAATCATTCACATTATATCATATGTGAAAAATGCCATAGCCATCTCATCGACATCAATATCTGCATGATCTTATATATCATCCAAGTATCATCACTTGGGAACATCTACATCAATCAACATATGTAAGTATCAACCTATCATCATATAGGTAAGAACTCATCATCATCATGTCTCCAACAATGCAACTTTGAGTAATCATCCATGTATCCAGCATACTATATATAGCACTATGTATCTTGAGTTCAATATCTTTTGTCAAGACTTCTTGATATCATCAACAACAACAATCCTCAACCATGTGAGAGCCAAGAACTATAGGAATTTTGCATCATAACTGTATTATATGATCTTTATGCATATGACGACAGTAGCATATGCATGACTTATCATCAAGTAATGAAGTTGTGTATTCAAGCTTTGTACTTCTCCTTATCCTTATAAAGATCAACCTGTAAGCAACATCTATGCATCATCAGAGAATCAACCACAAATTTGATCTGAACACCAACTATGTAACCCCAAGAATCATATGAGATTTTTTCATGGACAACTCATAACCATAGCAAGATGTATCATTTAGCCATATAAGCATCATCACCAAGGACTACTAACCATAATGCCAACAATGCACTATTAAAGGCATATGCTCCCCCTGAACCTGTGCCATCTTGCTTACTGTCAGATCTGATCACGCATATATCAGCAAGAAGTATCAAGGCATCATCATCATTAATTTAGGATAAAAACAATTTTAAACATCTTATAAGTATCAAGACATTTCCACACATCATCAGTAGATTGTAACCATTATCAAACAGAGCTAATAATGGATTGAATCATATCAGACCCTTTTTCCCGAGTCTGTCCCATTGCTTTACCTGAAACTAACATATACGTGACTGTGCAGTGTCTAACTCACGTATATACGCGAATTTTCTTCATGAAACTTGCGTATGAGATTTATAACACTGAAGTTTCACACTTTCAGCTCCCTCCGAGTCTGTTATGTCTGTACATTGTGCTGTGCCACATTTTCCTGACTATACTTCCTTCTTCTTCCATATCTTCAAGTGTGATGATGTTTTCTCCTTTCGGTATGGTGCCCATACTTTGTTCCTACATTCCTTAGCTATATGTCCAAGCTTGTTACATGCATAACATCTCATATGTTTCATATTCCTTCTCTAATAATCAACAACGTTGTGACCAAACATATTGCAAGAAAAACAATATCCCTTAAAGTACTTGGAACGTGATGAGCTCTTTGTGTAATGGTCTTGAACCATTCTACTTCTGCATCTGGCCGCAACATGTCCAAAATTATGACATAAATAACATTCAACGTTATTAATTTGAGTAATTGACCGACTGTCACTTCCATAGTTAGGAATAAAAGATTTTTTTTGAAGAATTTCTTTCCTTAGTTGTTGATGGGATTGACCTCTCATCTCCTTGTTGAGCATTTCAGATTTTGCGTTAGAGTCCCTTGTCTTACTTTGTGAACTAGATTCTCCTTCAATAGATTCATGAAAACCAAGACCAACTTTGATAGCAGTAAACCTTTGACTACTAAGAATATTATCCAAGATCTTAGTACTATCTTGAAATCGTAAGAGCTTATCCTTTTCTTCTAATTTATCTTTTAGAATATTTACCTCAACCTGATGTTGCTCTTCCTTTTCAAGATACTGCTTCTTCATGATTCCTTTAGTTTTTCTTCCTTCTTCCAACTAATGTCTTAATTCAAGAACTTCGTTTTCTTGTTTTTCAAGAGCTTGGAGTAGTTCTTTATTCTGCTTATTAGATTCTTCAAGATCTTGTTTTAGCGAGAGGATCTTGGCTTCAAGATTTTCATAGTAACTGGATCTATCTATGAGTTTCTTGATTGTTGTGCTCCTTTCATTGACTTCATTTCTTAATGATGTCACTTCATCCTGCAACTTTTGACATTGATCTTCCTTGTCCTTGAATAAATTCCTTATCTTGTTTCCTTCCTCTAGTTGAGCTTTTAGTTTGGTAACTTTTTCTTTGAAGGCACATTCCCTTTTGTTCAACAGATCTTGTTGATCTCTAATTTTGTCTGTAAGACTTTTAAATTCTACCTCTATTTGATATCTTTCTTGCTCACCCATAAGAGAAAATTCAGTTGTTTTTCTATCACTTTCATCATCTTCAAATGGATAGAGAAATGTATCACTAGAGGATAACAAATTCATACCTGATAGTTCTTTTGCTTGTTCATCTTCATTCTGAAGTGATTATGAATCTGAAGTGTTTCTTCCACATATTCCCCAATCGATTCTCCCACTGTCATAGTTCTTTTGAGATGTCTTCTTCTTCTTTGGCGCTTTCTTCTTAAGCTTCTTTCCCATTGTTCTATGGATCTCCTTCAAAAGATCAAGCTTCTACCAAAGGACCTGCTTTGATTCCAATTGTTGGAAATAATACTGAGAGGGGGGGGGGGGGTTGAATCAGTATTATCAAATCAATAGAACATTTTCATTTCCATACTCAGATTCATATACTCTACTTTAGATAATGGAACCCGCGTGTACACGCAACTGTGTCTAATTCAACTAGCGTATATCTAGTAACCTTATGATTAAGTTAATCCATTAAATGTTGATCTTTAATTAGTGCATCAAAACTTCATTACCATATGAACAGTAAACAGGTGTTGTAAAATAGAATAGATCATCACACATAAGAAGCACACATGAACACCATGATGTAAGGTGGAAACCCAATGTGGGTGAAAACCACCTACTGCAATTCGTCTCTATCTTCTTTTAATAAGAAACTTCTTTTTACAATATTTCTGTACTGGAGCAGTCTTATACCAGTACGCAGGCTTCTACTTGTAGAAGGCTACAACCTTCTATCATTCTCTAGCTTCTCCTAGAAGGGAGCTACAACCCCCTTAGCTCTTGTACTAGCTGATGTACTAGTACGTAGGTGCCGACCTACAGAAGGATACAACCTTCTGTTTCTTCTCCAGGTACCATGTTTCCTAAATTTTCAAACTAGATACTCATGGAACCCAACGTCATAATCTGAAGGCCACGTTTCATCCAATTTTCATACTAGACCCATCAATATCATTGAAGCACAAAAACAATCACCACTTGCATCATCAATCTTTGAAACACCCAATACTGAATCACTGAACCCTGTCAACAAAAATGCAGTCACCAGAACACAGAGAAGAACACAAAACTCTGCAACAATGTCCAGATCCAACTGTATCATCAAAATCATGCATCAGAGTGCATATGCTACTTGGAAGAGCCAAACCAGCGTGTATACGCAACTTCACCAAAGCGAACCAGTGTATATGTCATCAATTACATACTTATAACTTCGCTGCACTTCCTGACTTTAGACATACCCAGATCATTACATATATAAGGATAATACATATGTTAGCAACCAGATCTAGTCCACCAAATCACATAGAGATAAGTCATTATGATCTTCATCCGTTATAGATCTTATCCATCAACACTGAAGCTAAACATAATCAACCAATCTGAATATGCAGAATATTGACACCAGTAAACAATCACCAGAACTCAGTCTTTGCATCAACAACCAGAATCACCTATAGCTTCAAAAATCATAGTTTACATGTTATACGCTATTCAAATGTATCTAACCTACATGTATACATGCTTTTGTCATAGTAAACTAGCATATATATCTGTAAATATTCATTCATGATTTGAAGCTATTCCAAACTTGAATTATACCCAGATCATAATATTTACAGAACATTACATGCATCAGTATATAGATCTATAATAAGCATGATCAAATCGTGTAGAGATGATTCATTCCAAGCCATTAGATCCTGATCTATCCTTAGATCTTGTTCTCCATCAACCGCTGAGATTCCTCCTTAGCTCAGATCAAGCAAAGCATCATGAACCCATAACCTGCATACTGGATCTCATACTTCATCAAATATTCAAGACTTTCTCAATGCATTTGCCTAATGATCTTCTTCTCCTTTTATAGTCTTAGGCCTTACTCAATACCATGGTCCAAAACCACGTAGAACCAATACCTTGGACCCAATACCCGGGGTCAATACCTCGGACGAAATATCATGGACCAAATACCACGGACCCAAAACTTAGTTTTCCAACATGTACACGCCTTTCCTTGCGTGAAGGTGTGTGTGTACGATATACGTGCCTTTGTATATAGTTATCATGCATGTATACACTACTTGGTATATATCGAACCTGCATATATACACGACTTGGTATATAGTGAACTTGCATGTGTACAGGACTTGGTATATAGAGAACCTGCATATGTACGCGACTTGGTATATAGTGAACCTGCGTATATACTTTTCTTTCTTCATTCTTTGTAGTCTGATCATCAATTCTTTGCTATTGACCTGCTACACTATGATCTGTCATCTGTGTGAGTTGCCATCAAGGAAAACACTTGTATCATAATGCCTACAGTTTCATTCTATTTTGCGCTAACGTGAGGTTATCCTTTAAGAGTTGGAGAACTTGTTGTTGATGCTCGATGTGATGTTCCACTACTTGAACCTTAGAATTTTCTCTTAAATATGATGTGATGGATGGTGGATGATATCCATAAAGTGCCATAAATGGGGTCATTTTTGTTGCAGTATGGAGGGAAGTGTTATACCACCATTCAGCCAGAGGCAACCATTTTACCCATTGTGTCTGTTTATCAGATACAAAGCAACGAAGATATCATTTCAAACATTTGTTTACTATCTCAGTTTGCCCATCAGATTGAGGATGATAAGATGAGCTATGAGTTACCTGAGTACCAAGACAAGAAAATAATTTTGTCCAAAAATTTCGAGTGAAAATGGGATCTCTGTCGCTTACAATAATCTTTGGGTTTCCATGTAGCTTTTGAATTGTTTCCATAAATGCAGTAGAAACTGTACTTGCTTTAAATGGATGTGATAATGCACAAAAGTGTGCATACTTGGTAAGTCTGTCAACTACCACCATGATGACACTCTTTCCTTCAGACTTGGGTAAAATTGTGATAAAATCCATTGAAACCTCCTCCCAACGTTGGCTTGGAATGGATAAAGGTTGTAATATACCTGGGGTCCTAATTGTTTCAACTTTATTTTTTTGACAAACCAAACATTCCGCCACAAACTTTTGAATCCCAATTTAAGGCCATCCCAAAAAAATTCCTTCTTAACCCTGTGGTAAGTTTTTAAAAATCCTGAGTGCCCTCCTATGGGAGAAGCGCACAATTCCATAAGAATCTTTTGTTTGAGTTGGAAATTCTTACATAGGTATAAGTGATCTTTGTACCATAACGAATCATTTTTCCAGCTAAATGTATCAGATGTATTGGGATCCTGTTGTAGCTTTTGAATGAGTTACCACACTTCTTCATCATTCTTCCATTCATCCCTTGCTTCGTTTATCCAATTTGGTTGGATAATAGAAATGGCGCACAACGAAGCTTCCACATCCTCATCCTTTCTTGAGAGTGCATCTGCCACAACATTTTGCTTCCCTTTTTTGTAGATGATTTCGAAGTCATAACCCAACATCTTTGTGACCCATTTTTATTGCTCTTAAGAGGATAATCTTTGTTCTAAAAAGTATTTAAGACTATCATGATCCGTTTTTACCTTGAAGTGTCTTCCCATTAGGTAGGGTCTCCATTTCTTAAGTGCATGTAGTATTGCCAAGATTTTCTTCTCATAAATAGCTTTATGTAAATACTTTCCTTTGATTGGACGACTTTCAAAAGAAATGGGTCTTTCATCTTGCATTAAAACAACACCAATTCCATTTCCTAAAGCATCACATTCCACAATAAAGGTTTTTGTGAAGTCTGGTGTAGCTAGGACCGGTGCTTGGCACATTGCCTCTTTAAGATGTTCAAAGGCCTTTGTTGCTTCTGGAGTCCATGAAAATGCATCTTTCTTCAATAATGTTTTAGAGGTGCTACTATTCTCCCATAATTCTTAACAAATTTGTGATAATACCCTGTCAACTCGAGAAATCCTTGCAGATGCTTTATGGATGTGGGGATTTTCCATTCCTTAATGGCTTTAATTTTTCTAGGGTCTACCTTAACACCTTCATGAGATACAATATGACCCAAACATTCCACCTCTTGTAATCCAAAGAAACATTTGGATATTTTTGCATATAATTGTTTCTCCTTCAATAGTTTGAGCACCCTGTCAACATGTTCAACATGATCCTTCCAAGACTTGTTGTAGATTAGTGTATCATCAAAAAATACTAACACAAATTTTCTAAGGAAGGTTTTGAAAATGGAATTCATCAAACCTTCAAATGTAGAAGGTGCATTGGTAATGCCAAAAGGCATGACCAAAAATTCATAATGACCCTCATGATTTCTAAATTCTGTTTTTGGAATGTCTTCAGTCTTCATTTTGATTTGATGATATCCTGAACAAAGATCCAACTTGGTGAAGTAAATTGATCCATGCAATTCATCCAATAATTCATCAATGATAGGAATGGGAAATTTATCTTTAATAGTGATCTTGTTGAGCTCCCTATAATCCAGACACATGCACCATGATCCATCCTTCTTCTGCACCAATACTACTGGAGCAGAGAAAGAACTTTGACTCGTTTGAATTATGCCAGCCTCTAGCATTTCTGCAACCATACGTTTAATTTCACTCTTTTGGGCATAGGATATCTGTATGGCCTGATGTTTGGGGGAGCACTTCTTGGAATCAGATGAATAGCTTGATCATGATCACGCATAGGTGGGAGGCCTTTGAGAGTCTCAAATGCCTTGGAATGATTGTCCAAGACTTTTTGGAGATCTAGAGAAATAGATGATTCCAACGTGGAAACATCTAGCGAACATAATTGTGCAATTACACCTCTTTGTTCCTTTTTTAGAAGCTTTGTCATACCATTAGAGCTTATTATATTTCCCAATTTCCCTGCAATACCCCTTAATTCAACTTCCTTTCCTTCTGCACAAAATTTCATGAAAATTTCTTGAAAATTAAAAGCTATTGTACCCAAGGATTGTAGCCATTGGACTCCTAATACAACATCAGCACCTCCCATTGGAATGGAAAGCATTGGGCTAGTCAATACATATTCTCCCATGGATAGCTTGATATAATGGCACTTTCCAGAGCAATTTATGGTTCCTCCACTTGCAACCATCACTTGACACTCTGGTGCTGGATATAGGAAGCAATTCAATTCCTTGGCTATCTTACAATGAATAAAATTATGGGTACTTCCCGAGTTAATCAACACTATTACCTTTTTCTTCTTGATACATCCTTCTATCTTGATAGCTTGAGTAGTGGTAATTCTAGCCAATGCATTACAATATATGGTCGGATTCATTTCTTCTTTATCTAGGGTTTGTTCCTGGAGTATATCCTCTTCTTCTGACATTTCTTGTTCCTTTTCTTCCTCCTCTTCACAATCTATGTAGAATTTCTTCTCAACACACTTATGACCTTTAGTGTATTTGCTATCACAGCTGCAACAAAGCCCTTTTTCTCTTTTTTTCTTCCAATTGTCTTGGTATCAAACTTGTAGGTTGTGGAAGGCTAGGGGCAACAACACTTCCATCTTTATAGTTGTGAGTGGTAGGATTCTTCGTTGCCATAATTTTTCTTTCCATTTTTCTTACTAACCTAAATGCTTTCTCCAATGAATAAGGTTCCCAATGGTGAACCTCATGTTGGATATTATCCTTTAAAGTCCCCATGAACACATCAATCCTATGCTCCTCTGGAATATCTTTTACTCTTATGTTCAATTTTTGGAAGTCCTCAATGTGCTCCATCATTGAACCCTTTTGTTTGAGATTTATCAATTGGCTAAAAAAGGTGTTTCTTTTTGTATCCTCATAATGTGTTGTCATTTCTTCCTAAAAATTGCCCAAGTGACAATTTGTTTACGAGAGCAAAGCCATTGATACCATACAAACTGATTTGGTTCGAAATATATAGTTGCAATACGTACCTTTTGTGTGTTTTGCACATTATGGAGATTGAAAAATTGCTCCATTTGTAGTATCCATGTTCTGGGATCCTTACCATCAAACTTCCTCATATCAATTTTTGGAACATGGTGTGTCTTCAATCCAACATTAGAGTCTATGAAATCATGATTAACATTTCTTTTGTTCTCATCACGAGTTTCCTTTACTACCCTTTCACCATTAGTAACCATTTCTTGTAGCAACTTATTCAAATGTATCTTCAACTCTTCCATCTTAGCGTCTATTCAATTCATCTTAGCATCCATGCCATCCATCTTAACTTGCATGCCATTCATATTAGCTTCCACTCCATTCATCTTGGCTTCAATTACCTTTTTTCAGAGTGAAATTTGTTGTACTTGGTCTTGTAATTTTGATATATCATGTTGCATTTCTTCCTCTTCTTCACGAGTCATGCTAGAGCTTTTAGGTTTCTTACTAGGTGCTTCCATTTTATTTCTTCATGGAATCAATTAATGTTAATAATTCTTCACTATTCCCTTTGAATTCATTCAAACTAATTTTTCAAACCAAGCTTATGCAAAATTTAAAAAAAAATTACACACCTTGTTTTCACTTTGTAAGAGCTCGATAATGAATCTGTTGTATCTTTGTAATCCTGGATCTCGAATATCTAAAATCACGTCCTTCAGTAGCCCTTTGAGTTCTCTTTCTAACCTTGCAATTCTAATCAAGATTGGATTCTTCAAGGAAGAGTTATGCCAAATCTCCCACTGTGACCTGATTATAGACTAGTTCAGTAGAGTGAACTTGTACGAAGTGGCACGTGTCACTGTTTCTACCTTAGTACCTGAAACTGATATATAGAACACTATAGATCGTCCTCTTTCTGAAACTTCTTACTAAATTTCAATCTGATGCTCATAACAAAAGTTATGATAATGTTCCCCAGGTCACTTGTTTGGAATGTAATTCGGGAGTCTGCAAAAACCCTAACTTCCTCAGATCATATCTCCGAAATATAGCAAGACAAGCTCTGAAATTCAGACCCAAAGTTCAGAATGATTTCGCCTCAAATGGGTTTTTTTTTTAGCTTCTGAAACATTGCAGAAAAACAGTTATAGTGAAAATGCCACGATAACTTGTTCGGAGCAGCAAAACCCTAGAATCCAAAGCTCTAATACCAAATGATAGGAAACCAACTCACAAAAAGATAGAAAAGATAGATCAATGCCTTAGAATTCAACCTCTTCGAGGGGGTAACCTCCTTTACATTACACAAATGAACAATTCTTAGATGATACAAATGACTAAACCTCCCTTCTATATATAGGAGTCTAAGGGGTCAGAATATAATCAAGCTGACCTAATAGTAATAACATAAGGTTTCTATGGGGCACACTAATAACAATATGGGCACAATAAGGGCACAATAATAACAATAAGGGATACAATGACAACAGTAATGGGGGAATCACTAGTATTATAGGGACCTAACATTCAACCTGTTCAAGTACTAACACCTTATACCCCGAACTCATTAGGGACGTGCACAAAAAAATAGAGAAATAACAGACCGCTTTGATGCCACTGATCTTAATTTATGAAAGAATGAAATGAAATACATACTTAAACAATAACATAGAGTTACACCAAAAACTGAATTTAAATTCATTAATAACTAATACTAAAAACGTTTTACATGCATAATGGAAACAAACTAGCTTAGGAAAATGTAGCTTATCTATGAGAAGACATGTGATGACTACAGGCCTTCTGAACTACATTACAATGAGGCTTAGTGGCCTTTTTATCATAAATAAGAAGTGTGAAACCCTAATCCTAGGAGATGAAGTGCCAACAGTTTTGGGCCCTGTTAGGGTAAGTTGAATCACCAACTTCCCGTGGTCATAAAGTTTTCATACGATCTTTGTTTGGCTATCATAATACCTTGTTTTGAAGTTTAGGACCTGAAAAAACTACCAAAAATAGAAAGTTGTGCTAGAATTCAGGAAACTAAAAGAAACAGTGTTGGAGGTCCAAGTGGAATAAGTGGGTGGCCACCAAATCCACCTAGATTAGTCCTCCCCCCTTAGGAAGCAATGGTTCCCATTAGGTTGAGTGCTTCCATGAGATGGGGAGACTTCTGCTGAACTTGGTCCTAGGTAAGCAACTTTCCCTAGTGCAGGAGTTGGCCAACTTTGATAAATCGATAAAGTTGGATCCTTTATTTGCAAGTTTTCTTGATTTGTGTGTCCATCATTTGATCCATTTTGGACTTTTCAATGTCGTATGGGTTGAGATTTGTTGGTATCAACTTCTCAGCAATGTATGATGTGTGTAGCAATGGTGGAAAATATGTGTGAAGACAATCGACATTGAATACACGGTGCAAGCCAAGGAATGGAGGGAAATTTCTCTCAAAAGAATTCTCTCACACAACCTTGGTGATGGCGTAAAGCCCTTATCGGATTGGTCAAAGATTCTAATGGACTTCGAAAAGGTGTTTTTTCGCAGATGCAAAAAAATAAAATTCACCCACCTGAAACTTATGTGGCAGTCGATGTTGTTCATGTCATTATTTGTACTTGGCATTGGCTTTATCCAAGATGTTGTGAATATGGTGGTGGATGTGCTGACTACACTCAATGAACCTGGTGACTTTATCAACTTCATATTGAAAATGATAAAATTCTTCCTATGTCATTGTAAAAGGCATTGCAACATGAAGGGGACATAATGTTTGAAATCCTAGGTCCACTTGAAAGGGGTTGTGGACAATTTAGCTATGGAGAGCTCGATTATAGATGTGTTGCATATAGGAAAGAATATCATCCCATGTTAATGGATGCTTAGAGTTGTACATGTGTAGTATGCGCACAATCATCCTGTTGACGACCTCTATCTGGACATTAGTATGGGAGTGGAATGCAGTCGACATGGTGAGCTTGGTGTCCAACAATGACTAGAGGCTTGACCAAAATGTGGTTAGGAATCTTCTATCCCAATTTGATATAATGTTATGCAGGACCTCGAAATGTACCCATACTCGTTCAAAGAAGAGTTTGGAATAGGATTCTACAATGACACTCTTCTAGAAGGCAACCAATATGGTCATCTTAGAAAATCGTTCAATGGCCATAATTACATAGTAGTTACCATGGTTGGTAGATGGAAGGCCAAACATATAGTCCATGGAAATGGATTACTATGGATGCCTAGGAGTAGGAAAAGGAGTATACATTCCTTGCTTCTTAATAGTTCGCTTTGTGATGGCACAGGCAGTGTAGGATCTAATATGTTTTCTAACATTCTATTGGAGATTTGGCCAATAAAAATACTTTTGCAGATCTACCATTGTATTTTCTACTCCAAAGTGTCTTGAGACCCGAATATAGTGTGCCTCTAAAATTAGCTTTCCACGCTTGCTCGAAGGAACACAAATGTGTCCCAGGTGGCATAACAATGCATCCTGGAGGTGGAAGTATGGAACTTGCTTGCCCTCCATGAGCATCTAGTATGTGGTGGAAATTTCTAGATCATTTTTGTAAAGTTGCGACCATCCATAAGTCTCATGCACACAAGAGTTGAGGACAGTGTTCATGCCAAAACTGGTGATTGATTGAGGCAATCTGCAACATTTCTGATGGTCATCATTCTACAACTTCCCTTGTGTCTATATAAAATGAAGTGATTGGTGATCTATGTGGATGATCGTCTCCTTCCCCAAAATGTAATGTTTCCACTGTCGGAAAAATTGCACGATGGAATACATCTCTTTATCATAGGTGGGGTATTTTCGAATTGTATCATCAAGTGTATCACTATGATAGGTCACTGAATTCCCTTGTTGGGTAAGGATTGCACCAATAGCCTAGCTAGAGGTATCTGTCTCAATTTCAAATGGTTGTTGTAAGTATGAAAATTTGAGCACTGGTGTAGAGCAAAGGTGGTGCTTCAACTCAACAAATGCCTTCTATTGGGACTCAGGTAGAATTTGTTTTCCTTTTCTCTCCCTTGGTGACTTGACAAAAAGGCCAATTGATATGAGAGAATCCCAACAAAAATCTTCTATAGAAATTGGCAAGGCCTAGAAAGTTGTGAATCTCTATTAGAGTGGTCGGGGCTGGCCAATCTCAAATAACTTGGATCTTAGCCACATCCACATGCACACCTTACTCATTAATGATGTAGCCTAGATATTAGACCTAGTTCATGCCAAAACTGCATTTCTCTAAGTTGGCACATATCTTTTGGTTCCGCAGAGTTTGAAGTACATGCACAATATATTGCAAGTGTTCTTCCCAACTCTTTGTAAAAATGAGGATGTCATCCAGATATAAAACCATGAATGACTTGGTGAAGGGCTGTAAGATGATGCAGGAGAATCTAGGCCTAGCCAACAATGTGATGGTGTGGTCACATGTTGTGGCTAATGAGAGTTTGGAGGAAGAATTGGTTATTTAATTTTTATTAATTTCAAAGTATGTAAGTAGATATTGTTGCAAATACTAAGGAAATTAGAGAATAAGTGGCAAGTGATCCTCCCTGCGTGGAGATCAAGCCAAGTAGTTATATTGATTAGTTAGGGTAGGATATGATTTCTAAATATATAGTGAATTCCTACATATATGGAATGAGACTATTAGATAGAGAATATATGTATTTCCTGTCTTTTTTGAAGAGATAGAGAGAGAGAGGGGATTGAGAGGATTCACTATGGAATCGTAAGCCTACAGGCAGTTTAGGAAACAAAGGCTCTAATTAGAAGAATCAGACCAGAGAGGAAATATTTGGGAGAGAAAGTGAGTGAGTAGAGCGAGAGGAGAAATGAATGTAAATCAGGTCATCAAGGGCCGAGAATAGTACTCTGTTTATTTTTTATATTCTTTTAATAATAGGTTCAATGGTGTGCAGGCAGAGGAACTGTGTATTTATGCATTTTCCTATTGTGTTGTGTAAATGCGTTAATCATTTGAAATTCCATTTGTAGGAATGTTGATCAACCATCGATCACTATAGGATTGATGGCGATCCAACAATACCCAAGATATCATAGTTAATTGTTATATGGAGTCGTGGTGTGAAAATAGAGTATGACAGAGGAAATCTGCGAAAGGCATAAGTTCATCAATAGAACGAGAAGCGAAGAGTGTATGCATAGGAGCTGTCAGATCTCATAGATTGACGATTAGCATTGGCGATGTGTGGTGTAGGCACAAGGATTAAGAGCCGTTGGATCTGGACAATCAATGGACCAGATCAAATCGCAAAGGATAGAGCCTTTATATAGCATCAGAGAAGTTGTGTGTTAGTGGACTGACAATGGAGCAGTGCAATCGTCGATAGCGATATATTGCATCGCAAAGGGTCATGAGCTATAAACCCCAGCCTTATGTATTTTTCGATTGCGATGATGTGATGTGATCTTGACTGTCGAATCGAGAATCAGGATCGATGGTCGCGATCTAATCGCTGGTTGCTAATCGTAGAGGCCAAGCACGAAGGACAGTGGATGTGCTGAAATGTTGATATCGTCGATAAGCCAATGAAGCCAATCAGAGATCGAAGCAGTGCTATGGAAAGGCTGGAAGGTGTGGATCTGATGATTTTATGAATGTGGAATTATAATTTTTGAGATCCAGCCTTTTGGTTTGAAGCGGGTTTATCCCGTGATTTTTGTGTATTGCGATAAAGTTGTGTGGCCCTAGTTTTTAATGAAAAACATATATATAACACTTCCGATAGAAGCTGTGGCCATCAACCACAGGTATTGATAGGTTTGTTTGGTATATGAAGGGATTATCACTTGAGTGTGAGCCTAATCTGTATCATAATATTTCATCCATCAACCTCATAAAATTTTCAGGGGAATTCGTCAACCTGAAGGGCATAACCAACCATTCATAAAGGCCCTCCTTGAATTTGAAGGTGATCTTCCATACATGTGTGGGTTCTATTTTAACCTTATGATAGATGAAATTCAAATCAATCTTACTGAACTACTTGGACCCCTTGAGCTGGTCAAGAAGGTCATATATCCATGGGATTAGATACTTTTCATGACAGTGATTATATTTTGTGTCTGATAATCAATGCAGAATCTTCAGGACCCAGCATTCTTTTGTATGAGTACAATTGGGCTCCCACAAGGTGATGAACTTGGTCAGATGTTCCCTCTTTGTAGCAACTCCTAGCTATTTTGCTTGATTTCTTCATTTTCTAGAAGATAGTGGCGGTATATTGTCCCATTGGGTATAGGTGCCCCAGGAGTCAAATTCATCATTGTTTGACCTAACAGTGCAAAGTTACCCCTGTGGATGAGGAGAATATGTTATGGTATTCTTCCATGAACTTATCCACCTGATTCTACTACATGGAGGAACCCTTCCCAAGGGCCATGGATGTGGCAACGATCTTCCCCTTAATTCAAGAGTGAATTAAAAATAAAACAAACTTCCCATCCTAGGAGATGATCTTACTGCATTGCTTACTAGAGATCAAAGAAATGGCGGAAGGTGTAACTATCCCCAGTATCATGCATAGCTTAATTCCCAAAGTAATAATAATAGTGTGAGGTATGGACTCATACACAACATGACGCTTCCAAAAGTATGGTTGGCCTACTAACACATCACAAACTTCAAGGGGGTCAACATCACACAACACCTCATCTGTGAAGGGCTTGGTGTTGTAGGAAATGCGACACTACTAGTTGATGCAAAGATATCGCCCTTGCTGGACCCATTCGATGCTGTAGAGATGTGGGTGTGGTATCATCGGTAGGCCCAATTGCTTCACGAACTCAGCAGAGATGAGGTTCTTTTGGCTCCCAATTGATGAGCCTTGGTATTGCAATAAGAATGTTGCAACTCCCAAGACTACCAAATTTAATTATCAACCCGGGGTTTGTACAAAATTAAGAGGTATCAGCACTATATGTGTAGTATCCAATGTGTCCTTCCTTTGCTGTCATGATGTAATGGAGTGCATGTACTGAAACCAAATTCTAAAGTAATTGCAGAAAACAAAATGCTCATAATGGAAACCTTAACCTATTGCAAGAAAAAAAGTAAAAGGAAAGAAACATATTCTAATTACATAAAGATCATGAACTAAATGTAAAAGAAACATAACTTAACCCTATTTATCAAATGTGATGATTTAAACTAATTGAGCATGGAGTTTGATCTAGGGAGTATTAATTGCCATGTGCATGTGTGTATATAAAAGAACTCTTTTTTTTGTTTTTGAATAAATGCAAATGTTAATCCTCGCTTGTTCTTTAGCAGGGGAGAGACGTATGGAGGAAGAGGGTTAAAATGGTCTTGATGGCATGGAGGTCGAGTAGAGGCCTAATCCCAGCGTCAATGATGATTTGTCTTAATTCAGGCTCAAAATAGGCCACTACAGGATTTCCTATATGATGTACTAGTTCTCCTACAGGATCCCCTGTTTTACTAGAGGATGTTACAGATTTACTATACAAAATTATAATTCATCGAATGACCAAGCAAATCAAATCAAAATTGGATGGTACAAATTTTATTACTGACTAAGATGTCTTAGGTCTCCATTACAAGTGGAATCACTCAAAAATACCTCTATTAACCCATGTTAAAAAATAACAGAAAATTACTAGTATAAAAATAAAAAATTTGAGAACTAATGAGCTAGTAAAACCATCAAATGCCTAACCTAATCAAGTGAAAATGCAATGGGGTAATTTTTTATATGAAATAGAATGTTTTTGTGATCTAATACAAGTAGAATCAACTTGATTGAATCTCGTTAGCATGCTCTAAAAAATTGCAGAAATTTATTGTTAGTTGCCACAAAGGAGTTCCAGAAATCTAGATTTGGGAATAAGAGACTAATCCAACTAGCTCACTGATAACTATGACCTTACAAATCTTTTCCAATGATGAAATGATTCTTGTGATCCTGCAAATGAACTTACATCAACCACTTAACACAATCCTACAAAAAGAAATCAATAATACTAAATGCAGAAATAGAAAGAAATAAAAACAAGAGATGCATGTGAATAAGAAGTGAAAAGAAGGAAAGAAAATGATACAAAAGGGCTTTGAGGCTCTTGGGATGGCCAAGCCCAAGGAAACTCAGAGACCTATGGAGGAGAACAAGATTTACAAGCTGAACATGACACCAATCGTCATTATTTTCATCAATACAATTACATCCCTGCAAGAAAATACAATGGAGCTACAGAAATACGAGTTCTCTCCATAAGAACACTAATGAAAATCTCCTCCTAGAGGAAAATTCTACTCGATACTTATACAAAATGATTAGGAATCATTCCCATTGAATGGAGGAAGCTTTCCCCACCAAAATCCCTTGATTAGTGGATCTGGTTCCCAATACTAGGAATCTGTATTAAATGGCAGGGAACACACTCCTAGATTTTCTCAATCATTGGAGTTCCACAATCTGTACCATAATTCCATAATATCTTGTTGATTTATTATTTAATAGTGATCCTCCTGTGGTAGGGAGAAAGTCCCTAAATTATCTCCTCCTCCAAATCTTCATAATCTGCCCAATATTCTCATAATATTCCATAAAAATAAATAATATTAGGCACAAATATGCAATTATTCATAAACCTTTCTAATGAATATATCAAAGTTAAAAATACATTATTTAATGAAAAAATAGAGGTTTAATGTGCTGAAGGATGGTCATAGGCCTTTATTTATGTTTAATTTAGAGGTATGGGCCTTAATTTATGTCTAATTTAGAGGCTCATCATACCCCCCAACTGAAAGTGTTGCTCATCCTCTGAGCAACTTAGTGACCTCATTATGCCTCATTCATGGTCTTGGTGGCCTCTCTCTTATGCATTAAGAATCTTGGCTGTAATTTATGCAAGGATAAGCCCAAAAAGATATTTGTGTAAAGAAAAATCCTCGTTCCTTGAGACCATTAGTTTGTCTTCTTCCCCTTATTCAAGATGGTTCTTGAATATTTTTTCAGTTTAGCAAGGTCTAACACATCCTTATCAACATTCTGCTACCTTGTTCCATAATTTGGAAACCTCTGAAACCTTCAAAATGTCTTTAGATGAGAACTAGGACATCCTGTAGTAATTCCTGTCAAAACTATAGGAAACCTAAAGGAAACCCTGTTAAAACTACATGAAGCCCTTTTTGAGCATAATTGATAGCCTGAGCTTAGTACAGGTCCTTGGACAAAAGCTAGAAAGAGATTAGAGACCTCTTGGAAAGTCTCTTTTCATCACTGCAGTTTGAGTTCTATTTTGATGGTGGGTGCCTCATTTCCTTTTGTTGCCTTCTTCTTCTCTCTTGTGGCCTAGATGGTTGCCTAGTGGCCTTGGAGTTCTTTGATTTGATTAGGTCTCTCTTAGGCACTGTCATTTTGGGTTTTATCACATTTTTTTCTTTCTTCCTTCTTGTAGTAGCAGTCTTCCTTTAGATTCATCTAACTGTATGGGAGTGATGAGAAATGATGTAGGTTTGTGAAAATGGAGAGGATGCTCTGTTTTCGTTTTCAAGAAATTTTCAGGGTGAGATAGGGTTTGTTCTTGAAATTATAAAATGAGATGGATGAATGGTGGATAGATATTTAATATGAAGTGGATGGAGGACTTGAAGTGTTGTGGTGACTTGGGCTTTGCAAAAAATTCTTCTTTTAACTGCGATCTTCATTCCTTGAAATCATCACCCTCCATAATTTGACTTTTCAACATTGCATGAGTGAATGAGTGAGCTGCAATTAACTAGTTGAATGCGGCTGAGACTTCTGACCCATCATTAGCTTATAAAACCTCATATCTCATATATTGCCAACAAATTTCTAACTATAATATGCTCAAGAGAAGAGGTGAAGAATATTTCATACATGTACCTACCTAATGGTTGTTGGAGAGACATGCATGTTGCTGCTGAGTTGATGTTTATGTGCAGGTGTTGGGGGACCTATATCAACCTTCCCTAAATAACACTTGACTCATTTCTCCATCATATTGCCTCTTGTAGCTTATTCTTGGCCTTCGTGTAGAGATCCTTTAGTAGTTCAAAACTACCTATATAGATCATGTAGTAATTCAGGATAGCCTCTTGTAGCATACTTGTTTTTTCCATATCTCCCAAACAATAGAATGGGTTGACCTGAAATTTTCTTAACATGTTTCCATCATCATTATGCACCTCTCCATAAAAAAATCTTGGCCAATGGATGCACGAATCACGAGAAAAACTAAAAATGGTTGAAGGTGATGGAGGTCGATTTATTGGAAACCATGCACTAGAATTTGTTAAAATTGCTTGGGTATGTTACCATCATCCATATGCATCTCTCCATGAAACAACTTTTTAAATGAATGCACGAATATCGAGAAAATTCAAAAATGGTTGTAGGTGATGGAGGTCGATTTCTTGGAAACCATGTACCAAAATTTGCTGAAATTTCTTGAGCATGTTACCATCATCCATGCATCTCCCCGTGAAACAGTTTGGTAAATGGATGCATGGTTTGCAAAATATGGAAAAAATAGATTTATGCTCTATGTATTTCTGTTTCTTGTAGTAAAACAGAGCATTCTTGTAGTTTTTTGGACAACAAGCGAACTGAATGGGAAAATCTTGAGAATGATAGGTGGATGGTGGAAATAGATGAGGGTGATGGATTGGCATGGCCTTGGCCTTGTTGGAGCATTTGAGAAAAGGAGGAGAAAGTCAAAATTTGAATTCTTTTGACTAGGCTTGACCAATTTTTTTCTTTTAGTACCAACTTATTTTTGTTGCTTGCAGATGCTTGGAGAGTACATGCATTCACATAGAGACACATGGAGAAAATATTTATTATTTTTTCTTTTCTTTTTTTTCTAGGCCTAATAGACGCCTCAAAGAGGTTTTCAACTAGTAGGTCTGCTTAGGTGCCTCAAATGAGGTTTTCAACTAGTAGGTCTGCTTAGGCGCCTCAAATGAGGTTTTCACCTAAGATCTTTTCTTTTTTCTCTTTTTTTATTTTTTCCCAACCCATTGACTACCTCATGGAGGTTTTCAATCAATGAGCCAATCTGAGGTACCTCAAAGGAGGTTTTCATCTGAGATTTTTATTTTTTCTCTTATTTTTCATGTTTTTATTTATTTTTTCTACCCTACCTTGAAAAACAAAATCACTTTCAATTATAGGAATACTTCCAATGGAGCCATGTGCACATCAAGATGATAGAGAAACTTATGTGTAGGCTTGAAATGTATGCTTTGACATGTAACTGAATTTGAGTGACCAAATGCTTTGACTTTGATGATATCAAACACGATTGAAGAAGAGAGTGTTGCTGCAACTTAGTGACTGTTTGGAACCGAACCTCAATATAACTTTCATGCCCTTGGTTTGATTGATTATCTGGATCATTCTTCATGTCTTCTTCTACCATGACCTTCAAATATTCCTCTTTTTTCTGATTGTTCTCTTGAATACATGGAGGATTTGATGGTAACCATGAGGGAGTTTTCTCAATCTCTTATTTTAATGTTTGCTCTTCATCAAGTGCAACCCATGATTCTTTGATGTTCTCTTTTGAATCTTCTTCTTCTAGATGTGGTCCTTCAGCGATGTCAAGATACTCTCTTTTTTACAATACTATTCCTGAGCTATGGCAAATACCATTGATCTTAAGAGGAGATGTTTGGAAGTGTTGTACCTCAGTATTGTAAGTGGGTTGAGCTACTTTAATGTGTGGGTTTGGAAATGGTGGTATAGGTAGTTGAGTAGGAGTTGATATTTGAGATGGATGTGGTTGGGGTTGGGTTGTGGTGGAGGTGAATGGTAAGGATAACATGGAGTTGGGTATGGATGATATTGAGGAAAATACTAAGGATATTGTGGATGGTTCCCATAATTTCCTTGCCAACCTTGTTTCCAAGATTGGTTTTGGGGATGACATGGCCAATGTTGCAAAGGAAATGGTGTGCTCCAATTACTTTGAGGTGGATATGCATAACCTTGAAATTGTGAATAAGGCTCTTGCATCATACTAGGTTGACTAGGTTTCCATGGTACTCTTGGAGCTACATAACATAGCTACATTGGCAATTAACTTGCTTTGTTGTCCTCTTGGTAAACTTCCTTCAACCTTGGTAATGATGGACAATGTTTAACATCATGTGATTCTACATGGACAACACAAATATCAACATCTTCTTTTTCTTCATCTTGAATTCTTAACATTTCTACATGTTTGGTTAGATTTCTAAGAATTTTTGTTTTAAACTCATCAAACAAATTTCCAGGTTTAGCTTGACTTACCGATCTTGATGTTGGTTTACCTACTCTTGTGTTTTCTCTTGATATGTGTTTGCATGTTTCACAAATTTCTTCAAATGATAATTGGTATACATCACCTTTACTCATGAGATCAAGGATATTAATCCATTCGTCCCTAATTGTTCTGAGTAAGAGGGTTTTTAATGTGTCGGATCCTAAATGATGTAGTTTTTCCCTCTTAACATTATACATGAACATCTCTATTAGATTCTCAAGGCTCTCATCTTCTCTTTGATTCATTCTAAATATTTATTCTTTAAGATCGTGATTTTTACTAGAAATATCTTTTGTATATCATTCCATGATCTTATTGAATTAGTCTCTAAACTCATGAACCATTTAAGAGATTTATCCTTTAATGTTTCCGGAAACAATCTTAGTTTTTGAGTTTTTAATAAGTAACCATAAGATCTACAAACAATTTAAAATTCAAAGAGAAAGGTTTCTGGATCCTTTGATCTTAGACCATGAAATTTTGGAAGAAAAGATGGAGGTTTGTTCTTCATGTGCACACTACCATCAGTATCTTGAATGGGAAATGCGAGAGGATCTTCCTCATTGTCATCATTTCCATCCATTTCTTCTACATTCTTTGTCATGTTCTTCTTCTACCTAGAAAAGTGAATGGTGATGTGGCTCTTACTACACCATTTGATCAAATGGGGGGGGGGGGGGTGGTGGTTGGTGTTGGAGATTTTTTTTTGTTTTTTTATGATTAAATGAAAGCACTAATGCAATGCACTCTTCTATTTTTGAAATGAAATATGCCTAATGATTTTGTTTTTGCAAAAAGTAAAAAGAAATGAATCAACTTGGAAAGAAAACAATGCATACTTTGACACCTCCACGACAATGGCGCTAAAAAATGATGAGCCTCAGCATTGCAACAATAATGTTGCAACTCCCAAGGCTACCGACTTTAATTATCAACTGGGGTTCGTAAAAACTTAAGAGGTATCAAAACTATATGTGCAGTATCCAATGTGTCCTTCCTTTGTTGTCATGATGTAATGGAGTGCATGTACTGAAACCAAATCCTAAACTAATTACAGAAAACAAAATGTTCGAAATGGAAACGTGAACCTATTACAAGAAATAAAGTACAGGGAAAGAAACATATTCTAATTGCATAAAGATCATGAACTAAATGTAAAAGAAACCTAACTTAACCCTATTTATCACAAGTGATGATTTAAACTAACTAAGCATCAAGTCTTGTCTAGGGAGTATTAACTGCTATGTGCATGTGTGAATATAAAAGAACTCTTTTTTTATCTTTTTGTTTTATAAATGCAAATGCTAATCCTCACTTGTTATTTGGCAGGGGAGAGAGGTATGGAGGAAGAGGGTTAAAATGGTCTTGATGGCATGGAGGTCAAGTAGAGGCCTAATCCCAACTTCAATGATGATTTTTCTTAATTCGGGTTCAAAATAGACCGCTACAAGTTTTCCTACATGATGTACTAGTCCTCCTACAGGATCCCCTAGTTCTCCTATAGGATCCCCTGTTTTACTACATGATGTTATAGATCTACTATACGAAATTATAATTCATCAAATGACTAAGAAAATCAAATCCAAACTGGATGGGACAAATTTTTTTATTGACTAGGATGTCTTAGGTCTCTATTCCAAGTGGAATCACCCAAAAAGACCTATGTTAACCCATGCTAAAAAATAGCAGAAAATTACTAGTCTAAAAATCAGAAATTTGAGAACTAGTGAGCTAGTAAATCCATCAAATGCCTAAACCTAATCAAGTGAAAATGCAATGGGTGATTTTTTTTTTATGAAATATAATGTTTTTTTGATCTAATACAAGTGGAATCAACTTGATTAAATCTCGTTAGCATGCTCTAAAAAATAGCAGAAATTTATTAATAGTTGTCACAAAGGAGTTCCAGAAATTTAGATTTGGGAATAAGAAGACTAATCCAAGTAGCTAAATGATTACTATGACCTTCCAAATATTTTCCAAGGATGAAATTATGCTTTTGATCCTGTAAATGAATTTGCATCAACCATTTAACACAATCCTACAACAAGAAATCATTAATACTAAATGCAGAAATAGAAATAAATAAAAACAAGAGATGCATGTGAATAAGAAGTGAAAAGGAGGAAAGAAAATGATACAAAAGGGCTTTGAAGCTCTTGGGATGGCCAAGCCCAAGGAAAATCAGAGACTTATGGAGGAGAATAAGATTTAGAAGTCGAATATGACACCAATATTCATTATTTTCATCAATACAATTACATCCTTGCAATAAAATACAATGGAGCTGCAGAAATACGATTTCTCTCCACAAGAACACTAATGAAAATATCCTCCTATAGGCAAATTCAACTCGGTACTTATACAAAATGATTAGGAATAATTTCCATGAATGGAGGAAGCTTTCCCCACCAAAATCCCTTGATTAGTGGATCTGGTTCCCAATACTAGGAATCTACATTAAATGGCAGGGAACACATTCCTAGATTTTCTCAATCATTGGAGTTCCACAATCTGTGTTATAATTCCATAATATATTGTTGATTTATTATTTAATAGTGATCCTCCTATAGTAGGGAGCAAGTCCCTAAATTATCTCCTCCTTCAAATCTTCGTAATTTGCCCAATATTCTCATAATATTCCACAAAATAATTAATATTAGGCACAAATATGCAATTATCCGTAAACCTTCCCAATGAATATATTAAAGTTAAAATACATTATTTAATGCAAAAAGAGAGGTTTAATGTGTTGAAGGATGGTGATAGGCCTTAATTTATGTTTAATTTAGAGGCATGGGCCTTAATTTATGGCTAATTTAGAGGCCCATCACCACTATCAACAATGATCTCTAGAGGAGAATGCTTCACTCAAATCTGTGAGTGGAAGATACACTCAACCTCCTCTATATCTTTGGGCTCAATCTTCTATACCTTGTTGGTGGAAACAATGGCGTTGGGATATACATCAATGATATGCTTCCCCTTGCCGGGTTCCAAGTTAAGACTCTGAAGCTTTAGGCTCGACCACTAGTTACTTTTTGGCGTAACACTCATTTGTGTTATGAGTGGGGATTTTGTGGAACTCACACCATTTTCCTATGTCCTTCTTTGTCTTCGTGGTGTTATTCTTTACTTATTAATTTAGTGGGTTGTCCTAGGTCACCCCACCCTAGTTCTGTCCTTTTTTTGTGGTTTGGGGGTGCCTTTTCTCTGCTTCAAATTTGTAGATCTAAAGTCTTTCTGCTTTTGTTTAAATTTAATCTTGATCTTGACAACATATCGATATTTAGCACCAAGCAAGAAGATTTCAAGGAACTCCATCTCGTCCTAGATGTATTTGTGTAGAAATCCGTAGTACTTGAGTACCAAATGCCACTCGAGATCCTTGATACCCAACTTTATGCGAAGGGTATGAAAGATATTTGTGAACTCTGGCATGTCTTAGTCCCTTCCCTACTACAGTGTGGTCCATTTTTTATACTTATATTTATAGCTCCCAAGAGGGTAACATTGTTCCTTGATGGCTTCTCGGAAAGAATTCCAAGTGGGTGCATTTGAAAACTGTGAGGGTTCCTTCTTGTCCCTCTTCTCCCAATAGATTTCCCACTAGACCTTGACGTGAGGGGTGACTTTGAGGAGTGCAAAATTAATATTTTCCTTACTAGAAAAATTATGGATTTAAAAATATCCAAGAGATTTAAATATTTATCTACGACATATGTGTCTTTCTGGCCTTTAAATATAGGAATGTCAAAGTTAACTTGTACCCTAAAGGGGGCGGAGCCTCTGAAGTTACTGTTGGATGAAGATGCCTTGCCCGCTGATACCCGCCAAAGAATCTTGGAAAAGCTATGCATCATATTGTTCCTTTGTCACTTGAGGTCCTCTTCAAGAAATATTTTGAAAGGATCTCCTGCTCCCTCGTCTTTATTTTCTTCCACGATGGGAGGCCTTCAAGGTTAGCGAGGTTGGCCTTGCAATGGTTCAACCAGTTCAATTCGTAACTCCTTATACCCTGACTTCATTAGGCACATGCACAAAAAAATAGAGAAAGAGCATACCAATCTAATACCATTGATCCAAATTTATGTAGGAATGAAATGAAATACAAAATTAACAAGAAACACAGAGCTACAATAAAAAATAAATTTCAATTCATTAATAACAAATACTAAATTTTTTTTACATGCAAAATGGAAACAAAGTAGCTCAGGTTATGGTAGCTCATCTTTGATAATTGATATGACAGCTACATGCCTTTTGAACTCTGTTTCAATGAGGCTTGGTGGCATTTTTATCGTAAAGAAGAAGTGTGAAATCCTGACCCTAATAGATGAAGCGCCAATGGTTTTGGGCCCCTTTGGAGTAAGTTGGACCACCAACTTCCCGGGGTCATAAATTTGACATACGATCTTCGTTTGGCTATTATAATACCTCGTTTCAAAGATCTCCACAAGGAGACCAAAAAGTAATATCTGAAATAAATTTCAACACTTTTCTAACCTCTTCGGTTTCCAATAAAACATATTTTAGGACCTCAAAATGACTCTCAAGGTTTAGAACCCAAAAAACTGCCATAAATAGAAAGTTATGCTAGAATTAAGGAAAAAGAAAGAAACAATGTTGGGCGTCCAAGTGGAATAGGTGGGTGACCAACAATATCCACTTAGATCTTGGAAGGGATGTTAAATTATGTAAGCTAGCCAAGTTTATGCCCACTTTTTGTAGGGAAAAAGTCCAAATATATCTCCAATGCTATATGTCTTAGAATTTGCTTAATATATCTTCAAATCCTGCACAATATACATGTGAAGGAACATAAAATACTAAAACCACATTAAACTCTTCTAAGAACCCATTAAGCTAGGAAAATGTATCATTACATGCAAATGGTGGGTTCAATATAGTTCTTATGTCCTTAGGAGTGGATTGGCGGATGTCAATCATACCCTCCTACTGGAAATATTTCTTATCCTTCAAAAACTCATTCTTCTTCTCTTCTATGCTCTTTTTCATTCATATCTTTGATGACCCGCTTGATATCCCAAGTTGTGGTTACCCCTGCTTGGTAGAATCCTACATTCTCTTCCATATACTTCCAATCCCTGGATTCTTTTTCCTAGTTTTGGTGTTCTTGGAGCCCTAGCAGTAAAGGTGGATTGAACCAGGGCCATATTTATTGAACTCCAAGCCTTAGGATGATCCTTTATACAAAGGGGTCCTTGCTAGTGTTGCTTACAACTATTTAGGAGAGTGATACTCCCTCATCTTCATGCTATGGGACAATCCTTACCATGTTCTTTGACAAGCTTGTGAGCACTCTTCCCTCAATATTCTAAATTGTCATCGATATGGAGGATGGATTCTACTTGTATATTTTTCAAAATGTCTTCTATTTTGGGTTCCTCTGCAAGGATGGCATGGGGCTTGGTAAGTATGGAGGGGGATTGATGCTTAGGCCTGATCCATAGTGATTCTTTTAGTTCCTCAACAAATATTATTTTCATGTTTTTTGCTTTGATTCTTCATGTCTCAGACATGATGTTAGTGCTAATAGTTATGCATCCCCTAGGTATGGGTTGGGATCCCATATGGGCATGTCAGTATGTATAAGGTTGTGGATGTATAACTAAACAATATTATCAAGTCACCACAAGTTGGTTGTTTATAATTTGAATTTTTGGAGACTTGTCAAGAGGATGAGACAATTTAGTTGCAATTGATGGTTATGCTAAGTTCTCATGATATTGCTAAGATCTCTGAAGTTAAACACCTCAATATTATTCTGATATTATTCATAGTAATTTCTCACATGATCCATGCTCATCTATAAAATGTTTCCAACTTTTCCACATTAGTCATTGTGTATATCAAGATAGAATAGAAGATTGGTTAGAAGAATCTTTTCGTGCAAGATTTTCTACAAATAAGATTGCTCTTTTCTTACTAAATAAGTGTATAAAATGAAGTGTGTGGAGAGTTGGCTTGAAGAAGAGTAGTGGTTTTCCTAAATTAAGCCCTAGCCGCGTGGAGGAAGTCTTATTAGTGTGGTTATAAGCCTTCAGGAAAAAATTAGTTGTGTTTACAGTGCGGCTAGCCGAAAAATCCAAGCTTTTTAAGTGCGACCATTCCTGTAGGTGTACAAAAATAAAAAAACCAAGAACAAAACCAAGGTTTTTTCCCATAGACTTCATTCATGCAAGTGGAATTGACATGGTCAACAATTACCTTTGTATATTTGCCTGTGGTATTTTGAAAACATTGGTTCTTGGCCTGAGGTATTGGGATGATTGAATGACTATAAAGGGAATATCAAGCCAAAGTAGTTAGGTGTGCATTCGATGAGTTCTTTTCTAATGTTTCCTTGAACAGGAGTGCACCAGAGTGCATGAAGGAGATTCTAGTCTCTAAGATCTGAAAGCATGGAGCATATACAAGAGGGCGTAATGACAAATTTGTTTATTGAATGTATTGCTTGTTAATTGTAGATATCAACACATTATTTAAATGGGATAGTATTCTAGTAAGTGACTAAAGAATTTTTTTTATGCATTTGGTTGATAGAAGTTATTTTTTTTCTTGGACTACAATGACAGGAGTCTTCTCTAATGGTGTAGAACTTGTATGGAAGGTTTGTATAGTGCCTAACTAATTCATTGTATTACTGAAGATATTCATGATAGAATATGTTATAGGTGCCAGATATATGGTTGTATTGGCAACAGAAATCAACCTTAGACTGATACCAATGATTTCTTGACAATATGTGTGTGTGTGTGGAAATCAATGTGATTGCAGGGTTATGAAGCCATTTTGTAGTGTCTTCTGGAAATGTTTTTGCATGGATCGAAAGGGCCTTTTCGATGTCATGATTATATGAGATTGAGGCCATAGTATTTCACTAGTTCGTAGAAGGGCTTGTTGTATGCTAAGAATGTTTTGATACTGTGACTTGTTGGTTGATTTTCAACTTCTTGAAGGTTGTGATGTATTTGCAAAGGTTAGATTGCTCTTAAATAAGTATGCAGAGATGATGCAATATGACATAGAGTTTCTTGTTGTTTTGACTTGTTGACAGAAGTGCATCTAGCTTCCTTTTGACATTAGAAAAGGAAAATAAAGTGTAAATTTCTCATAGTGATCTCACGGTGAATGTATGTTATATGGAAGAAACTTATATAGTTGCTTGTCGCATAAATCTATGTTGTTATTTGTCTTGATGGCTCTTTTGGAAAAGTGGTTTGTCTTTGGGATATGCATTGTCAACTCGCATTTAGTGACAAAAGTGTTATGAAAACTATCATTCATGAATGTGATATATATGTTTCTCCTTGCTCTTCTCTCATATTACTAGAGACATTATGATCATGATGACGATGTGTAGGAGGAACTTGATAAGCTTGTTTCCTTACAGTTATTTTACATATTGAGATGTAAATGGTTTGATTAATATTGGCTTAGCTTGGCATTTGATAGGATTTGTTATAGATTTTATTATGACAGTGAATGTGATGGATGATGTCTTGTTAAGGGTTTGATGAACATTAGATTTGCTTGAAGGATTTCACTTAGTACTTGGTCTTATAAGTATTTAACAAATTGTGAATTGTTTATTGGATTTGTATTTGTTAACGATTTGGATTGATATCAACAGTAATGATTGAGTAAGAGGTTTCCTTATGGTGAGTATTAACTTAGATCATTGAGGATTTGACTTGGTGTGGCTTGACAGAGTTATGGATTGGTTGATTTGGTATATATTGGTTTGATCAGTGACATTGTCACAGAGGTAAAATTAGTATTCAGTGGTTTGGTTTTCAGTGATTGGTATTCAATTATTCAATGATTCAATGACTTAGTGATTTAGTATCAATTATTTAGTGATTCAATATTCAGTTATTCAGTGATTCAATATTTATTTATTAAGTGATTTAGTGTCTAGTATCTTGATGTATGGTTAGTGTGGGTGGTGGCCTACAGGTTATTTGATGGTTGATTGACAGGTGGATCTAATATGAAAATTTTAAAACGCAGTCCACAGTGGTGCTGAGGGTTGGAGCCTTCAATGAGGGAGTCGAAGCTTCCTTCTGGTAGGAGTCAGGAAACTTGTTAAGGAGTAGTAGCTTCCTTCTAGTCAAAGATGGATAATTTGTAGAGGTTGTTGCCTCTCACAGATAGGATCATGCATACTAGTGAAAGTTTGTGCCAATAAAAGATGTAAAGGATTTTCTTTATAATAAGAAAGAAGACAGAGACGACAATAGTGGTGGTTTCCCCCACATTGGTTTTCCACCTAAAATATGGTGTCCTTATGTGTTGATTGATGTGTTGTGCATTCTTATGGCTTATATGCTTACAAAATACTGCATGTGGTTTATAACACAATATTTTGCTAATGAAGTAATGATTCAAGATAACTTTGGAAATGAATGTCTAAACTAAATTTGAATTGGGAATAAAATATTGATTCACCCCACCCCCCAATATTTCTAGCACAATTATGGAGGTAATCCTTGCTCCCTCTTAACAAGGGAGACTTCAACCATAAGTTTTGTTTGTTTTGAGCATCAATTGCATGTTCTCTCATGGAGATCTTTAAGTAGTAGTTGTAGAACTCCTTGTTCTTGCATCATCATATCATTCTTGAGCTTCAACCTTCCTATATGTTGTGGAGCCAAACTTCTATCTTCATGACAGGGTCATCACCATAAGCCTTACTTATCACTTTCCATCAACGATCATTTGTAGTGTCTTTTCTACCTTTTTAGTATGCATATTTTTGCTAATGCAAATCATGATGGCCTTTCTCATCAAGATGTCATATTCTGTTGCTTGCTTCCTCTTAGGTCAATATTCGTTTGCATAGTCTATTATTGTAATAGAGTTATGCTTCATGCTCTTTCAATCATCTATCTAGAACAAACCAATCAGAAAGCTTCAATATCGTAATCATCAGGATCTTTATAGCTCCCTCTCTCCATCTAAGGTTAGAAAACATTTTTCCATGTGATAATATATTTCTCCTTCCTTTACAGTCTTCATGCTATGCCACCTTCCTTCAAGTTTTTTATCTACTTATTCAAGCTTTAGATAGAACTTCCCTTGACTTGTAACTTTGGTTAGAAGACTTATGAAAGATCAGGGAGACAAGATATAAATACAGTAGCATAATAATCAAGAAGATGTTAAAACCTATCTTTGGAGAAAGGTTGTCACCCTCTTAATCTTGGACTCACTTTTCATCATTCCAATATAGTACCATCATAAAGAACTAGGTTCCTTTTCTTACAAAGAAATCAATCACTTAGGGTTTATATTTCTAAGGTTTCTCCTTTATTTTCATTCTTTTTAGGGTTTACAAACCCTAGATGCCAAGACCTATCATTTACAAATTGAAAGTTCTACAACCACACAAAAGAGTTAGTTGTAAAAACCTATATTTTTAAGGTCTTCAAGATCTGTCACAAAAGGAACTGCAAATTCTATGTAAACCCTAGAAACTTTATAGTCATTAAGACTAATTATCAAAATGTTTCAAAACCCTAATGATATTGTCATGCATTTCATATGATTACAATACCTAGACTTCATATGCAACATATTATCAAAGTCTATACCCTTACTCTCTAAATGACCATTATGAACTAGAGAACGTGACACATATCATGAAATGCACACAACAATTTATACATACCTCTACCACTTTACCTTGTCTCTTCTTTGCGAAGATCTGCTTCTTCTTCAAGCTAGGGTATTGATCTAGAGAGATATTTTTGCAAAGTCCTTTGCTCCATAGTTCTTCAAGAAGTTTGCCTTCATAGTTTTGATCCCTTCTTCAAACAAGGTAACTCAATTTTTTATGGTTTCAAATTATTTCTTTCAAGTCAGCCTCATTAATGGATTAAGACGTAATGGATTAAGTCCATCTTCTATGTGTATGACTTCTTCTCATATTTATAACGCGGAAATGAGCTTCATCAATCTCTAGATGTAATTCACAAGATCTTGGTTCATTTGTGCTTCATATATGTGATCCAAGTACTTCATACTCTTGGTTTCTTTTTTAGAGTTTGTTGACATCCATCGTATCTCATGGTTGTTATATTTCACATTCCATCGCTTGTCATCCATTTAAGTTGCTATTATGCAGTAGGGTCAACGATCACCGAATTAGGGTTACTTCCAATCTTTGTATGTCATATAGTTTTGATGACACAAACCATTATACAGCGAGACCATCGTAATGTTTGAAGGGTAATCGAATATGTTGTGAGAACTGATGCCGCTTGTGTCACAAAGTAAACATTGTATTCCAATTCTACTTCCATTGTATAGATGCCATGATACATTGCTAGTATTGTCATCAATGTGAACTTCATAAGCATGGTGCTATGTCATAGGAGTCAAGTGAAGTCATGCAAAGTATAACATTGAATCCAAAGAGTAGGAACAATGCCACTGTGATGCGATGCCTTTAATACCTCTGAGAATAATTATGATGCCTCTTGTGAGCACCGAATTATGGTGTAATGGATAACTGAGTAATAATAATGTCATTGTGCCCATGATGAACTAGTCGTGCGATGCCAAGCCATTTTAGATTCGTTCCACGAGTGTAATCTCGAGTCTCTATGATAAGTGATGCCACATAAGCGAGCCATTGTATAGTCTTTATGAACTTCAAATAATGCAGTGCCATCTAATTCACATTGCGAAGATGCCTCTTGTAGATGTGATGTTGTGCCACTGTGTATGTAGTGAGCATCATAATGCTTCAACACGTCACAGAAAATAAGCCAGAGCCTCTACAATATGATGATTGCTAGGGCCTCTTCAATGAATGTGAATCACACAAAGTTATACAGCGAGCCTCTTACAAGATTATCCTCTAAATATTGTAGTTAATTCGATTTATGGAATATATACCAGAGACAGTGTGTCAATGAGAGTCTTGAGATGGTGATGTGTCATAGAGAATGAACCATTGAATATAGAACAATCCACGTTGTGTGTTATACATGAGTCATGGATGAAAAGAGATGTCAATATTTTAGAGTAGCGATATATATATATATATACATACCATGGAAAATTTCCACACAATCTAAGATGTGATATGCGAACTAGAAATGTATAAGAGCCATATAACATTAAAATATGTGAATCCTTTAACATGTGCCATCAACCAGGATAAGTCAAGCACAGAATCACTGTGTAGAGTCACTGTTGAGCCTCAGAAACATTGATTCGAGCCATGGGAATAATACAAGGATTACATGCCCGCACAAGGAGTTGACAATGAGCCTTTTCAGAATGCGTCCCAAAGAACCATCGGGATGATTCATATGCGATTTCATGTCACAGTTTCCTACGTAATAGTTTTCATACTGATATTAATGTTGCTCGATGCCACAGAACTATGGTGCAATGCCACTGTATATGATTGATGCCACGATCCTTGTGCGATCTACAGCGATGAGGAGGAATTTTCTACGGGGAATACTAGAATTCCATAGGAATTTTACGGAGAATATCTTACGAATTTTTCCACGGAGAATGCTAACTTGTTACCATACAAACGACGAATGATGATCTCAGGATGCCAACAAAAATATGAACTTCAGGTCTCCTTATTCAAAGCTTACCTCTGAAACCATGTTGAGAAATCGGGAGGTCGATGAATTGGATTAGATTTTTCTTTTTTGATAATTGTTTATGAATTTTGTTGGCTTTTTATTAATTTTTATCATGTTTTTTAATTAAACAATTATCACAATGGAATAATGAATACAAGATATATGATTCAAGTCAAGGTAAAACTCTTCTAAAGTAAAACCCAAAAAATTATTTTCTTATATAATCCAATTAAGGTGAGATGTCCAAAGCTGATGACCATAAAGATATCAATTCTAAATGCCAAATCTAACCCTCCTTTTCCACAGCAAATTTATCAACAACAAGTGACTAGAAATATGTATAGCATCAGAAATGAACCTTCAGCAAGAGATATATCAAGGCAAAACTTCCACAAATTTTGAGCTTGAGAGACACCCTTCTTCGCTTGTCAACTTCAGACTTCAACCCTCCTTAGTTCTGCCACATTTCAGAAATTCTTGTGTGAATTATGTGTCCAAATGGGCTACAACTTCCTTCTATTTATGTTTGTCTAGAGGGGTTAGAATAGGCATGCATTTTGGGGAAAGGTAAGTCTACTTGGCATATAGAGGCAGTTTTGACCCAAATTACAATTTGAAAAAAATATGTTTCATTTTTCCTTACTATAGGTGCAAATAAGACTTTGACTCTTGTACTCAAAAAATCCTAGAAGCATGAAGAACATGCTTATCTAAAATAATAAATTGACTTGAGCATGAAACCCATGCTTGAAAAATAAAATTCTTTTTTCTTTCTTTTTTCTTTTACATAAAATATATAAATACATAATGAAAATGACAATTATGAATATCGAAACTAGTTACAACTTACAACACTTAGGTAATGCAAATTTTTTATTTCCTCTTTAATTCCTATTCTATTACTAATTTATGATGTACATATGTTTGCAGGTTTACATCTATATAGATGGCTTCATTGGAAGTTTGATTTTACATAGTTATGATTGTCCCTGTGAATTAAGAGAGGTTTAAGAGCAAACTAAATTAATTTTTTTTTGTCTATTTTTAGATTAATTTTCTTTCTTTTCATAAAAATAATGCACTCGTGAACTAATATGTCAATCTCAAACTATGGACAAGTCATCACCAAGGTGCATGTACGGAAGTGTTCTTTACATTTTCTCCTCTCCGAGTTATAAATTATAGATCACTTTCCATTTTTCTAATCTTTTGGTGTGTAACTTATTTCCGTATTTTGAAAGTAATGTCATAATTCTACTTTTAGTTACCATATATATTTCTCTATTTTAGGTTATTTATGTTATTTTGTTTGAATAAAAGGAATGGATATTGACATCTTTTGTATTAGTAAAATTAACATATCAAAATCTAAAGGAAAGGTGGATGTATTGACATGTTAAATTATTAATTTGATTTAATTGGGCTAGGAGTCTTGATTTAAAATTCAATATATCTCTCACAACTTAATTATTTCTTTCCATTTTTAAACTATGATACGATGAGATATGTGTTGATTGATATTTTTCTATATCCAAGACCTATCTTAATGTGCTAGTTTTTAATGGGTTTTTTGGACTTTTCTATATCTTTATTTTCCTTAGATTGATTGATTACGGTGGTTCTTCCATTAAAAAATAAGCCATTTACAAGATTTTCCATGGATTTGGTTTTCACAATCCTTTGAATTTAGTTTTGTATATTTTCTCTAACTTGCTTTTAATTTTGTTTTAGATTTTAAGTTTATAATATTTTCGAGTTTTACATGGGGAATCACTTTAAGGAAACACAAAGGTAATCTATAATCTATTATTATAAATAGGCTTCTATTTATTTGAAAACATACTTTTCAAGTTAGGTTTTAGTTCTTTTGCATTGGCTCGTAACAATGAAGGAAGACCAAGGCATATTTCAAATATTATGATGCTCTTTTAAATAGAGGGAAGAATCTACCTTAGTCTTTCACCTTGAATCCCATCCCTTAACCTACCACATTTAAATCCTTTAGATTGATAGATTAAGTGAAATTTTTTGGAGTCAAAATTATAAATTATTACATATGTTTCCTTTAAAATATATAAGAGCATCTCTTTTACCACCCCACTGTCTTCTTCTTCTTCTTCTTCTTTTTTTTTTTTTTGCATAAAGACTATTCTATTAAAAAAGAGAAAAAATATGTACAAAGAGGTCAAGACCTCAGAGGGGGCTGAAGCCTGCCCTCAATTAGAAATTCTAATACACACAAACCCCTTTGACAACCCTTCCGGGAATGAAATACCTTGAAGCATATTTTATGAGTCCCTTATAGACAAAAGTGTAAACCAGAGCTGTGTTTAACACTACAGTACTATCGCCGACAATGGCTTTGCTGATAAACAATCTGCCCTGAAAGTCATATGCAAAATTAGACGAAAACAAAGGCTTGCTGAGCCATGACCTGTTACAGTTCATAGGACTATAATGGCGCGCATCGATACAAAAACAAGAGCTGAAGCAAAACAGAGTTGGCATTATCCAGAGACGCATAACAGAAAAGAAATAGACCAGAAGAGAAATTGCCATCATTAGGCATTGAACCAAATTCATTAAACATGTTTCGGAGAGTCGAGAGCATCCTTTTCCACCTGGCAAGGAGAACCAATCCACGTTACGACCGCATGGTCTGCATCTCCCGTGTCGCCGCCACCTGGAGGAGTCTCCAAATTCTGAATGCCACCGGGAGGATGCTCCGGCTCACCTACAAGCACATTGCCCTATGTAGAGTCCACCGAAGGCTGAGGAGCTTCAGGCACCTTACCTTCTTCCTGCGTGTTGTCACCATTGAACACGACACCGGCTACCTCTCCTTGAAGAACGCTATCATCCTGAGACTGAGACGTAGTGGTGTGGGCCGAACTTCTAGGCTTATCCTCCTCCTCAGCAAGGATTACTGTAATACTGGCTGACAAAACGGGCTTGTTGAGCCTACTATGGAATTTGAAGTGGGTTGATTGGAAGGAGTTGTGCTGGAGAGGCCTGGCATGACCAGATGGCGGAGAGGACGGGTAAGTAGAGGCTAGAGGGACAATGTTCTGGGGAGAAAACTGAGAAGAGCAGCCTCGATTTCCAGTGGTGCCTCCACGACGAGAGACTCCACGACGACGAACCATTTCCAAATTAACTGAGAGACCAGGGAAGGGAATTCGGCAGGACCAAATGGGAAAGGGCCGAGCGTAGGCGGACCAGGCCATAATCAGAAACCAGATGAGCTTCCAAGCAGCTAGAACAAAGCAGGGGTGTGGGAAGAATAGCGGACGAAAATAGAAGGAGACGAGGAGGGAAATTGCATGAACCAGAAACCAAGCCATGGATAAAACACCTTGCGCGGCCTCTCAAGCTGAGCGCGCATTCAATACCAAATGCGTGAACATAATTCTGTACTCTGGAGAATTCATATCAAATGTGGTGGGTTTGTGGGATCCACGCCCGCAAGCCAAGTGCAGGGACAACTGCCGGCGGGGAGTTACTCCTCCATAAATGGGCTGCAGTGACCCCCGCATCCGGGTTCCACCCCACTATCTTCATCGAATTGCATATTGAAATTTTTAACCAATCAAATCTAAAGGGTGGAATTTAAATACAAGAGAACTTAAGCCACTCATAGTGTGGGAAATACAAGTAAACTTGTTGGGGATATGGACACTCACTAGCGGCCGTGCTATGCTTGTATGATACTCAGACATCTTAATCGAGGCTATGGACACTAGCGAGAAGCGAAGCAATGTTGGGAAAAAGATATAAAATATACTTCTAATAGATGTTTACTGATCATAAAAATCTATAGTTATACATTTTCTATTCCATAGTATAAAAAGAAAAATATAAATTAAATCTCCCTATTTTTGGATTCATTGATTAAAGATTGAGTAGATATTAAGTTCTCTAGAATTTATCTTATTAAAGGTGCCTCATGTACGACCCATAAATTCTGGTGTAATGTTTAGGAATTTTGTGAAACTCATCATTTAGTTTTTAATAAGTTTAAGCCCTCTTATATTAGAAATAGAGATAGTGCTTCGTCCCAGTGCATCTCCATTTGTTGAGGCCTCAATAACCCCCCTTAATTTTTCTCAAAAAATAAAGGGGCCCCACATAAATTTTGAAAATATCACCTTGGTTTGAATTTGATTTCCTATTTTGAGTGATTCTTAGGTTTCATAATTTTCTACTTTTGACATTTCCATCATATTCTACTCTTTGAGAGTTTTCCAACAATATAAATTTTTCGTCCTTTCGAATTTCGATTGAAAAGTTATGGCCCTCCAAAGTTTTGCATTTTTATCATGTTTTGATCACATGACATGCTGACATGGAAAGATGATTTGGCATGATAACTACGAAAATTATGTGTTCCCTTAGGCCACATGGTAGATAATCATGCTAAAATCTAGAGGTCAAAATTTTGTGGCGATCAAAATATGATGGCCGAAATTTTGGGGTTGTTGGAATTATGGTCCCCGAGACCTTAAGACTTTTTCATGTATCCATTTCCAAATTCCTCCAAGGTCCGATGATATGATATTTTAGGATATTTGATTTTTAAAGTGTCCAATAGTCTAAACTCATCATGGGTTCGAGGTCCATAGTCCAAGGGTGAGATGGAAAGGAAGATGCAGTTACAATTAGTCACTCATGGTTCGAGAATTCAACCAGCAAGCTCTATGATTTGATCCTCCAATTCATCAAAGAATTATTGAATTGATCTACATTTCTATTTTCAAATTACTTGTGAACCTATTATTAAATATAATTAATTTGTATTATTATTTAACAAGGCCCTTGAGTTAATGATGGAAGGGGTCTAATTTCGAAAAATAGAGGAGACTTTACATTACTGTGAAATCAATTTTGTGAAGGAATTTGGAACATGCAGGACTAATTAGATAGAAGATGTTGGGGATCAGATAAACTCATCTTGTCATGAACATTATTTGAGGTCTATTGTACTCCGAATCTCATGATCATATCTTCAATTTTATACATCGTTGTTTGAATTTGAAGGTTGGTTGATGACATTTACTTTTATTCAATTTTGGTTTATTTCCATTCTAAATCAGTATCCATTATGTGATTTTGGCATTGTTGTTGATTTTGTATAATTCCATGCTTATTTAAAACGAATGAAAATTTATCTTCTCATGGTTAGGTATAATTAAATCAAATTTGAATGTTGGATTCAAGAGAACATGTGTGTGTTCATTGATAATTGTTTATAAATTTAATTGCATGCTCGATTTTCCTTCAACTATTGTTGTTTCATGTGAACTATTCATGTGATGTGATAGTACAATCACATCTTGAATTAAATTGTTGTTATTGAATCATGTGTTTATGTAGTTTTAGTAACTTATCTAGTTAACTGTATATAGACATTTTCATCAATTACTTTAAGTCATGTGGACTATTTATGTGATTTATTAGTTCATATTAATGTTGGATTCAAAGTCATTCCATTTAGCTTGCTCTTGGTTGAGGTTGGGATTGTTCCCTCTCTTGATCGAAATAAGTTAGAAGAATTAATTTTAGGTTAGCAATAAGATATTATTTCTATCATTTTCATAATAACTTAGGTTGAATTTAGATTTAGGAGATCATATTAGAAAGTCTCATTATGAGGAGCAATCCTTTTAGGTGGAAATTGATCCCACATACCGATTAGAATCACCATCTCAAATGGATAAAGGTCTAATTGGAACCTTGACTGGGTGATATTTCTAATGTTAGCTTGGTGATTTCTAGGCAACAACAGGTATGTGAGGGGTGCTTGAAATTGATTCAGGGATTGAGGGAGATGATGATCTTGTGAATGGGTTCTAGTTTTGGAAGTTTATCATGTCATTCATCATTGAATGGCCATCCTTCTAGCACCAAAATTGTTGATGCTTAGGTTTGTCCAAGCCAACAATCAGATAAATTGCTCGATCAAGAACCCAATTATACCTATACTCATTTAGTATAGAATTCCTCATTAGTATGTGGGCCCAATTGACGCTAAGGGGTGTTGCTCCTAGTTGGATAGTTTCTGAGAGAAGTTCCTAAAAATTGTAAATTCTACCTAAAAAAAATGAAAGAAAACTAATTATCCTAATCTAGGAGCTTGAAAAATATATATTCTACTATAAACTATCAATATAACCTATCTTGAGAGTGAATTAAATTGTGTATGAATTACAATGAAATCATTACAAAAATATATTTTGATCATAAAATCAAAGTGATTATTAAGCCCGATTGTAGACAATATGTGAATCACATAAATAGTTAAATAATTACATGAAAGCTACAATATTCATATAGGGTGTTTTACTTAATCAATTTTAAACATATTGTGGTTTTCAACTAGTTCCTAACATTAGTATAGTAATAGCTCATTCACATACAAGCAATTTAAAATTAACTTAAGAAACATTTGATACATTGATTTCATATTGCAATGAAACAAATGTAAATAACAATCCCATACCTTTTTCTACATAAGAGGATAAAATCTTCAATCACTCTTATATTCTCCAAAAGATAGCTCGTATAACAATGCTTAGAGCATTTTTTAGAAAATTCAGAACCCCTTCTAAGCTCTTAGGAATTCCTTCAAATAATATTACAAAATAACAAATTGGAGGTTCTCCCTATCCTATTTCAACATAAATGATTCATAATGCAACAAAATTCTAAGAAAATATAAGACCATTAGGATCTCAAAGGAATTAGTTTTACTTGCATTGATTGCTCTTCACCCAAATTTCTAGCTAGCAAATAAGCTTCATATATGTTTTCCATTGGGAGTAAGTTTCCAAGATCTTAGATACTCAATAGGTGGCTCTAAATGGATATTGATTTTGAAGTCAAATATCCTGCCTTCTATAACTGGCAGCTCTTCTAATATCCATGAAGTATCTTTTTTGGAAATTAAATAACACCCTTATGATTTGACCAAAAAATTATTGATGGCCTCGAGTTCAACTCTTTCTAATTGTTAAATTTATTCCTCAGTGCTTTTTCTATGCCTATGCACATCTCTAATTAAATTTTCTTCTATAATTGTTTCATCTAAAAAATACAAATTGGGCAATTTAATTTCTCTGAAACACTAATTATTGAATTGATCAACGAAGTGCAGGCTTCTTCTGATTCTTTTACCAATTTCTCTGTTTGATTTAAATTTTGCTACCATCTCCTCAAAATAAGTTCTACTTTTAATTTTTCTACTTTAGAAATTCGAGGAAGATTGTGAGGGACTACCTTGGATTTGTCTTAGCAAGATGTTATCTTGATGAAGTTATCTTGAGCCTGATCTACCTCATTTTCTCTATCAATGATGCTATGAAAAAATTTTGTAAACAAACCCAACTGATTTTGAAACAAGTTTAAATCTCTACAGAATTTTTCTTGAACTTGCTAGATTTGTTCATTAGCCTTGACTACTTCTTTCTTGAACTAGTTTATATCCATCATACAATATTTTAATTGTTCTATTTGAAGCTATAATTTGGATATAAATGTATCTTTCATTTTATTAGAGAAAATAGAGAGTTGTTGAAACCATTTGATTTATATCGTCGGCTCTTGTCTTAGAGTTTTCATCTCCTCCAAGTGTTGTTGTTGTTCTTTTGAGAACCTTAGTTTGATTTGTTCTAAAATTGTGCTTGATGTTTATTTGATTTCTTTTATAATTTATTTATTATATCATCTCTCTATTTTATTTTTTGCTTTGATTAAATAATTGAAAACATATTAGTTGAAGCAAAATATCCCATGGGATCTACTAGCTGTCCTACTAATTCCTCATCATTATATTTAGAAGCATCCCACACTATTTTTGGTTGTACTAGAGGATCATCTTGAAGCTTTCTCTTATCAAATTTTCCTTTTATGATTACTCTATTTTTTACACTAAAAAAAAATCTATTGTAGGAATGTCCTTCTCTTCAATAGGTGATAAAGATTCTACATGAATAATAATTGGGGTTGAAGCCCTATGAATAATGGATATGGGAGTCTTTGATATGACTCCAGACATTACTGTATTGGTCAATTATTTTATTTATTTTACTCTAGCTAGGGAATCCAACACTTGACTAGAAATTTGTTACAAAGATAATACCTATTCTGGTTCCACTTGAGTGACACTCAAACGAGTCTGTGATTTTCTATGTACTTATGCCTCTATGCTTTTCCCTGCCTAGACCTTTTCAAATAAGGCCCATTCATCCTATAATTTATCTTCCTCAATCAATTTTCTTGTCTACTATGTGATATTATATTTATATAATTCATATGACGAGATCTCAATTATCATATATGAATCAATAGGTGTTTGGGTTGTTTGATCTCCTCTCTAAGCTACAAGATGTGACATCCCCACCCATGGTTCTCTCATAAAATACATTGTAAATATTTTGACAATATGTGAAATAAAAAAAGGGGCTGAGTCAAAGGGATACAAATTCCAGAGTTGGGAAGGAGGATTGCTTGCTTGGGATGATGTGCTTTCTTGTGCAGAAACCTGAATTGTAGGACAACCATTAAAACTGGTTGGTGTGGGAATTTAAGGGACTAGTCCTTGAATTAAAAGGGTTGCAAGGGAAAGTACACAGGCCCATGTTTCTTTAGAAATAATAATAGGAAAAGAGTACAAGAAGTCCAACAGGGAGATTGTGCATGGATTCAAGTTCACAACGAGAGAAATCAGAAGGAAACTTTGAAGATAAGAGAAGAGAAGGGAATTAGTTCTTTGGTTCCCTAGAAGTTGTGGGTTGAGATGCTAGTCTCTAGATCCCTTTAACAACTTGGGGTCCCTGGAGGATATAGGTTGAGATAGGATCCCTAAAGCCCTATAACAAATTGGGTTCTTGGAGGTTGTGGGTTGAGACACAGGTCTCTGGAGCCCTATAATAGCTTGGTTCCGTAGAGGTTGTGGGTTGGGATGGAATCTCTATAGCCCTGTAACAGCTTCGGTCCCCTAGAGGTTGTGCATTCAGATATAAAAATATAGATCCATGTAATAGCTTAGGAAGAGGCCATCCTAAAGTAGCTTCAAAGGAAAACTTGATTGAATACTTGTGGTTACTGCATTATTGTAACAGTGGATTTTGGACTCCCTAGAAGGGGATGAATCCCTATGTGAGCACTTAGGTTAGTTGGGGTACCTCTAGACTCCTTATGCGATTGAAGGAAACATTAGTCAACTAGTGGGATTGAGGAAGAAGGTCCTATGGAGTCCTGTTTCAGTTGGCAGCTGGTGTTTTAATCCCTTAAGAAGGCATCCCCCTCAAACTCTGGTGTATGGATCGGGGGTGAAAACTACAAGTAAATTTGGTTATAGTTGTCTATGGTTGGGCGAAGAGTCCTTCTCCCAGACTTAGTTTCCTTGCACATTCAAAGAAAAGTATATTCTTGTACGTTTTTATCTATTGAAGGACCATGATGCATTCCTAATTGTGATAGCTCTAAATTATGGAACAATATTTGTGTTGTTAATATATGAATATGTGGAAGCATTTTTTTTTGTAGATAAGATATTGATGGACATGTTGAATATATGTGTGATGTGTGTGTGTGTGTTGTTTCTATGGAACAAATGATACAGTTAAATAAAATAAGTGAGCATGAGCTTCCAAACTAGAAAAAAATGTTGTGTGAATGACTTGTTAGTGTTGAACATAGAATAGCAGTTGCACAAAATGTGTAATAAACTATATGATAATAAGGACTAAGCTATAATGTTAAACTAAACCTTAATCTGAATGAAATTCTTAAGTGTATTGAGAACAACACATAAGTGAATAATAGAGGAACATAATTCCATGTTGCAGGCCACAGCAAAATCCATAAGATCTTGAATTCAAACTTGGAAACAATGGGCTTAGAGACACTTTATTATTAATAAGAAACAATGACATGGAAGATCGCCTGCTCAGCAGGGTCTGCTTTCATTTAAATCCATTTAATTCTTGTGTTACAAGTTGTTTTTTCGCATGGAACCATTGCATTAAAGTTAAGGGTTGTTTCCCTTGGGACTAGATGAACCAATCATCTTTACTTAAATGACCTTCATCCTTGCATTCTGATTAGGCAAGATATCTTTCCTTGGCATCTGAGTGTCATTGGTGAAGCACTGGAAGGTTATGCATAGCATCATGGAGCTACTTACAGGCTCAACATGGATTTTGGCACTATCGGTGTGTGGTAGGTGAGGTGGAAACCTCTTCGGAGCCCATGCCAAGCTCGTGGTAGGTAATGGCTGTTGGAGAACCTACATTGGCATGCATGGGATTCCCTCTCAGAGAACAAGGAATATGGGCAAGCCATGATCTCTTTGGAGAGTCTTTCTCCCTAGCTCAAGAGGGGTAGCACCATGGAACACCTTAATAAACCATTGCCTTCGAAATGAAGCCTTGATGTTGATCTGGAGGACTATCTAACCTTTTAGGCGGAGCCATGGTCGAAAAAACTAGTTCGAGGAAGTTTTGTAGTAGCAGAGCTTGTTTTTTGGGAGATCGCAGAGATCCCCATCTAAGACGTCGTATGAGGTAGCTTCGAAGTCCCTTAGTTGAGCCATGGTAAAGAATGAGAAGGAAAACTTGTTGCGGCACAAAAGGATCAAGCAGTAAGCTTATAAGAAAAGAGTAGGAAACCTTACCCTTTTGCAGACCAATCCCTAGTTGTGGAGACCATCCATTAGCACAGTCAATTTTCCCCTTACGTCATTAGTGGTAAGAGTGTGGACATGGACTAGAGGTGGGAGCCTAGAGGCTTCACCTAGAATGTTTCCAAGGGCACGAGTAGAGGAGAGTCGGGTGAAATGAAGTGGGAAGGTGTGGCACAATGATGTGACCAAGTAGTGTTTCCATTGGCTGGAAGGTTGGACCATAGCCACATAGGCTTGGATGCCTATCTCGAAAGCATGAAAAGAATATGTAATGGAAAATGTTGGAAAAATCCTGGTGGGATGACGTAAAAGGGGTATGTGTTGGGCCTGCACCAATATTGTGGTGCTAATTGTCGGGACTGGCCCACCTGTCGAGTTAGCCAGATGAAGTTCACCCGGAAGTTTAAAGTGGGAGTAAAATATAAAGCGTTGGGAGGTAAGCTAGAGGGATGATATAAGTCACTCCACGCAGTGGTACGTGAACATCTGGTTGGTGGAGAAGGGTCCCACCAGCCATGTCAGTGCGACACCATGACCCATGAAGAGATTAAGAGGGCAGGAAATCGTAGTTATGATGGAGGCGAGCGGGGTGACATGGGAGTGGTCACAATGGAAGAAGGGAGTTGGCTATGTAAGACCAATGGGGAAGAGGCCATATGGCCCCACCATCCACGTAAGCCCGGTAAGTGAAACTCGGTGGGAAGTAATGGGCACCTTTGGTAGTACATTGGAAGGGACCTTATCGGATTACGTGGTTCAGTTGCATGGTCATATACACAAGCTAGGTAGATCTCTCATTAGAAAAGGGAGGACCCACATCCAGGTCAGTCCGACGTTTTGTTCTTGAGAATAAAGAGTCATCACAAGAGACAAGTTGTCGGGATAATGTGAACCTATAGTGGTAGTGATTGGCGGATAGGTTGGGCCTATGATGAGGAGGTAAGAGGGGCCCGTTGTCCATGTAAGCTCAGTGCAGAGTAGCTGATAGGTAACCAATCACGTAGTTTGGGCACTGTTGGGAGACAAAAAGCGGGGTGATGTGTCTAGTGGGGCCCACCTGGAAGGCATTCAGATAGTATGAAGAGCAAAGGCCCTTAATTTTTTGGCAACATGGAAATTATATATATATTATATATATATATATATATATATATATATATAGGGGTTTTTCCAGACATCAGAAGTTGGATTTTGAAGGAGTAGCATCTAGATGTAGGACATGTCATGAAGTTGGGCATATCTTTAAGGAATGTCCACTAATAGAAAAGGAGAAGGTTGATGGGGATGTTATGGGTAGAGATGAAGGCACAATAAAAAATAGGGATGCCTCAACCGATATGCTGCAAACCCCACAAAAGAGATCGTCACGACATAATAAGGTGATGGATAGGGAGGAAGGTCATTGAGTTTCTTCATCTAGACAAGCAACTGCGATGGTTGCCCGTGCGTGATAATATTCATTAGCTCCTCTCTCTAGTACCATTATCTCTTCCTCATCCTCTGAACCTATAATTTATTTAAATCCATCTTATTATTCTACTTTATCTGGTCCAACTTTGAATCATGGGATGGTGTTATCTTTAAGCAATCTTAGTGTTGTTGCTTGCCCTGGTTTCATTCCCTATAATTTTCTCAACTCATTTCTCGACTATTCTTGCTTTATCTCATGGTTCTAATCCTTCAATGATGGACATATCAATTGAATCCAATACTAGCCATAGATATAACCTGAGATATTGATTTAAACATCCCATAGCTTCAAGAGGAGGGGGTATAGGTCTCCCATATCCTCCTAATATTCCCAAATTTCCCATAGGTAGGCAATCCAGTATGTCAAAATTCATTCATAAGGCCTATGGGATTAACAGAGGGTATAAAATTATCACTTGAAGGGGTTCTTAGAGAAAATTGCACCCTAGTCTTGGTTTCTTGATGAAGTGGATTTCTTTTAATTGTCGAGGGTTGGCTATCCTTGCCAAAAAAATAATATTAATAAGATTATTAGAGTCTGAAAGGTTGGATGTGATTTCTCTATAAGAAACAATGGGGAATAGCAAACAAATTGTAGCATTACTAGAATCTATGGTTAATGGGTGGAATTTCCAAGATTTAAATGTGAGAGTGTGATCAGGTGGAATTGCAATTGGTATTAATTGTAGAATGATGAAGCTGGTGAATGTATGGGGTAGGGAAGGTGTAATAATGGTGGATGTAATCCCTGAAGAGTTGGGTTTTTAAATAAGGATTGTTAACATATATGGGTGATGTCACAATCATATGGCTTTTTGGGAAGAAATCATGAGATTATCTTTTATGCAAGCTAATAATATAGTATTAGGTGGAGATTTGAATTTTTCGATGCATCATGCAGAATCATGGGGAACCCGCGCTAAGGTGGGCTCGCTCACTAGTTTTTTTGAGCATATACTAGAGAACATTTTTATTGATATAGAAGTAGTGTTCATCCATCCCACCTAGAGAAATCGTAGAACTGACAATGCTATGTTAGCAAGTCATCTTGACAGGTTCCTGATCAAGGAAACTCAGATGGATAAGATAGCTTTGATCAAACAATGGGTGGCTTCGAGAGGTATCTTAGATCACTCACCTATATTTTTGGAAGTGGCTGGAAATTTCCCAAAGTCATGTGCTCCATTCAAATTTAATGCAACATGGTTAAAGGATGAGGAATTCTAGGGGATTGTCAAGGAGATCTGGCAAACTAACTCTCTCAACGAGGACAGATCCTCAGCTGAGAATTTGGCTGGAAATATTAGTTGACTAAATCAAAGGACGATTGAAAGGTAAAATAATAAGAAAATAAAGTAAGAGGAGACACTATGTAAAATCGAGGCTGACTTGTCTAGATTAGAGGACCCTAACCACAGTAGTTATGCCACGTTGGAATCAAATTGTATATTACTCAATTGGAGGCAGAGAAACAAAAAATATTAAAGGAGAAGGAAGAAACATGGAGGCTTAAGAGTAGGGCTATATGGATTCAGGTAGGGGGTGATAATACAAAATTCTTTCAACAATATGCAAGAGGAGGAAAGGCTATCAACACTATATGGTCCATGGAGGATGAAATGGGATCACCAACTCAAACTTTCAAAAGTATAGCAAATCTGGGAATTCAGAATTTTGGGAACTTGTACAAAGCACAACGAGAAGTGTCATTGGTTGAGATTATTAAGGTAGCTAGACTCTTCCCCATATTTGTGAATGAGGAAGTCAACAAAGAATATAATTTTCCAGTCACGATGGGGGAACTAGAGGTTGTACCAAAAATTTTCAAAGAATAATGTCTAGGGTCGGATGGATGGTTGGTGAAATTCTTCCTTTCTTTCTTCGTGTTGGTTGGTCAAGACTTACTAAAGGTGATTGAGGAATGCAGAGTGAATGGGGGAATGCATGAAGAATTCAACACCACTTTCATTGCCTTAATTCCTAAATTTGATAATCCCATAAGCTTTAATGATTTTAGGCCTATATCCCTGTGCAATTGCATATATAAAAACATTGCAAAGATAATAGCAAATAGAATTAAGCCTATTTTATCCTAGAATATTTCCAAGGAACAATTTTCCTTTTTGGAAAATCGTCAGATCCATGAAGTTATTGGTATTGCTCAGGAAGGACTCGATTCCTTAAAAGTGAAGAATCGAAAGGCATCTTAAAATTGATTTATCAAAAGGATATGATAGGACCATTTGGTTGTACGCTAGGATGTTATTGACCCATATAGGATTTCAAAATGGTTTTATTAATTAGATAATGTGTTGTATAACATTTGTTTCCTTCAGAATTATTATTAATGGGTCGGATTCAAAATTCTTCCATGTGGAATAGGGTCTCAAGAAAGGTTGTCTGTTATCACCTTTGTTATTTCTTTTAGTCATGGAGGGTCTTAGCAAATTGTTATCTTAAGAGAGGTCCTAGGGATGTTTCAAAAGTGTAAAAATAGTTGAAAATATCACTTTGTCGCACTTACTTTTGGTTGATGATGCTCTTATTTTCATGAGTGGAGTTATTAGTGATTCAAGAGTTCTCAACAATATTCTCAAGTTTTTTTGCAAGGCTACAGGGACGGAAACTAATAAAGAGAAATCTACATTATCAACCTTGGGATGCTCCCAATTTGAATTAGACTATGCCCATCAGAGGTTCCCCTATCGACAACTGGATTTTGAAGATGGTCTGAAATATTTAGGCTTCCATCTAAAACCCAATAACCATAAAATTGCAGACTCAATGTGGTTGGTGACAAAGATTGAAAGTAGAATTCATTTCCGGTATCATAGATGGTTATCAAGAGCAAGCCGATTAGTACTTATAAAGCATATACTGGATTTTATCCCTGTATACTAGACGTCGTTATCATGGATCCCAAAGGGTATTCTTCATAAAATACAACAATTTTATTGTAGGTTTCTTTTCATGGGAGAAAAGGAAGGTAGACCTTTTGCATGGGTTAGGTGGCATCTCATTTACCTCCCTAAAAAATGAGGAGGTTGGGGGTTGAAAAACTTAACCTATTTTTCCAAGGCTCTTGTAGCAAAAATGGGATTGCAATTGATATCATCAGATAGTTTATGGACAGAGGTGGTGACCAAGAAATATATTAGCCCTCATCAAATTGAAGAATGCATCAGACTACCAAGATGGAACATATTAGAAGTATCCATGATTTGGAGAGAAGTATTAAGCTCTTTTGAATATATCAAAGCAGGACTAGCATGGAGAGTTGGGTCTGGAGTGAAGGTTCACATAGGTACAGATGCTTGGTCAGGAAATGGTAATGCACACATTCTCCCTCTTGATATGATTCAATTTCTTGAGGACTCGAGAAGAAGGACTTTAGATCAAATTGCGGATTCAGAAAATTCCATTATTTTTGGTTAAAAGTGGTGATTTTCCAAGAACTTCATATCCCAACTCAATGGCATCAAGAATGGGAACATTACACAAATGCGCTCATAGCTTCATATGTGAGAATACAGGATCAGGAGGACAAACTTATTTGGTCTCTAGCTCCCCATGGTAGATACACTCCAAAAGAGGGTTATCCTATCATCTTTGCGGATCATGACCCTAAAATCGTAGACTGGTGGTGGTGCCCCTTATGGAAGCTAAAAGGTCTGACAAAAGAAAAACTCTTTATGTGGTGTCTCGTGGAACAAATCCCCCACTAGGGACAACTTGCAATGCAAATATTTTTAGGGCCCAACATGGTGTGTTCTATGCAAAGAAAATGAAGAATCAATTAGCCATTTGTTCCTTTAATGCCCCATGGCGATCCAAATGTGGAATCAAATTTATAAAACAATCACAATAAATATTCCGTGGTAGGGAGAAACAATTGTGGAGGCATGAGAGACATAGTGGAATCAAGCTCACCCTATCAAACTCTGGAATCTTTCCCTTCTAGTTTGCTAGGAAATTTGGCTAGGCAGGAACCAAAAAAAAATTCAGGATATAGATAGACATTGGATCAATATCTGTACTCAATCGGTGGCAATTTATAACTTGATTTCAGAGGAAGGGTAGATACATAGGACTAGAATTATAAGTGCATAAGCTATCAATAATTCCATTCCCTAGTCTTATTTTGATGGATTAGCTCAACAAGAAGGATGTGGAGGAGATGCAATATTGTTTTTGAAAGAGGACCATTTTTACAAAATGAAAATGGGTCTAAGGAAAGGAACAAACAATTATGTGGAAATTAACAACCTTAGACTTCTGCTTCTTTTTTCCCTTGAGAAATGATGTCAGAAACTATATCTTTTTGGTGATTCTAAAATTGTCATAAATTGCTTCAATCTTCAGTCAAATGATCACGTGCACACACTCAGGAATTTGCTGGATGAGGTGTTATCATTAAAATCACAATTTGGCTATGTGACATGTCATCATATTTACAAGGAAGGAAACCAGATTTCCAATCATTTATCCAAAGAAGCAGTGAAAAAAAATCTTCGTACTTAGATGATTCAGGAACATATTGGTTAAGAGTTCTATCAGTTCTTCCATTTCCCTTTCATTGACCATCAAACACAGGAAGCAACATCAACATGATATATCACAACACATATATGATTTTTTTTGTTTTTTCTGCCGAATATCTAGAAAGCTATGGAATTGTGTGTGTGTATATAATATATATATATATATATATATATATATATATATATATACCAATTCCAGATCTTTCTAGATATTTGGCAGAAAAAACAAAAAAAAATCATTTTTGTGTTGTGATATATATATATATATTTATATATATAGTATATATATATATATATATATATATATATATATTTGGAAGTGTATAAGTATTTTCATGCTATATTATTATAGGGACACTTACAGTATGTGGTATGGTATGGCCACCATTTTTATATATGCTCCTTTGAAGAATTTACAACATGTAATTTTCGAACTTTTATATAATGAAAGTTCGATTTTTCCTTGGGAAAAAAAAGGAAAAAAAATTATATATATATATATATAAACTCAGGATTAAGCAAAGATATAATAATAATAATTACCCCCTTCCTCTAAAGGTAAATGAGAGGTCGGGTGATGTTACAAAGTGGTATCATAGTATCTTGGTTTAATGCTTGGACTAGATGGGCTTAATCACATGCAAGTGATGATTTTGAAAAAATTGACTAATTTACTATCTAGGTATTAAAACTCAGTCTAAAATTATTGATTATTATTTTGTTAGTAAACTTGTGCTAGTATGAATTGTTTGGTTGATAGCAGCGTGGTGCGAGTAGGACCATAGTCATAATTATGTTGTTTATTTTTATATCATGATAAAATGATTGAATGATTGATACATATTATTTTTAAGTGTTTGCACACTAACATGGTTGTTTTGTCACAACATAAAACACCATGGAAGAACCATGAATGGAAGCTTATGGGCATGATTATGTGTTTATTTATTATTTTGAAATATCTAGCAATGTGTGTGGTTGAAAGCACATCACAAGCATCATAAAGTAGAGAATTAACAACGATGAGGAATGGAATGATTGAGTATAGTTCTGATCAATCACAACATGGAAGTGATGGGATCAAAGCTAATGAAGAAGAGAGATCAGTTGGCCAATGGGGAGGAAATCACTCCCCAGACTGGATGGACACCCTAAAAATCTTGAGAGTTGAGGTGAGAAGATTTAAGGCCGATAATGAGAGGTTGGTAAGAGCCCAAGAAAGGCAAGAAGAGATCAATTCAATCATCCTACAAAGTCTCTTGTATTAGTAGAGACAAAGGAAATCTTAGTTGAGGTCCAGTCATAGAGACAAGAAAATCCTTCATGGTTCATAGGAAAACACCAATGAAGCATATGGTGGCAGGTCAAGAAAGAGACATAAGTGAGGAAGTGAGGACACTGTGCTAGGAGATGTACCTTTAAGCAGCCCAATTGGAGGAACTAGCACATAGGTGCATTATTCAAGAAAACCATCTAGTTTTGTTTCCTAAAAGCACAATCACCATTCTCACAATTACCATCATCATCATTCAAGAAGCAAAGGAAAGGATCACATGCATGAAGAATTTAAGAAAACCAAGCCACCCACATTTGAAGGGGTTATGAGATGTAGAAGCTTGGTTGTTGGGAATGAAGAAGTTTTTTTTAGAATACATGATTATTCTAAGAATATGAAAGCTGGAGTCGCCACCGATATCCTGAAGGGAAAATCAGATATATGGTCTGAGTATTTGAAGAATGTTGGAGGTATTGTTGAGAAATAATTGACTTGGGATGAGTTTGAAAATCTCCTTAGAGTGCAATACTTATATGAACGTTATTATGATAGTAAGGCAAGAGAATTCTATGAACTTAAAATGCATGAGTTAACTAGTGATGAGTATGTCACCAAGTTTTTTGAACTGTTGAGGTATGTGTCATATCTTAATGATGAAAAAGCCAAAATTCAAATATTCTTTAATGGATGGCCTATGGATTTCAGAGATAAAATTGAGTTGTTAGAACCCGAAACCCTGAAGGATGTTATCAAGAGGCTAGCACAGTGTTATGCACAACAAAAACGCAAGTCTGACATTGAAAATAATTGATAGGCTAAAAGAAACCCTGGATATAAGAAGAATTTGCCCAAGAAAAGCTCAGAAAGGAAATAAGGTAATCACCCAACTCATACAAGAAAGTTTCGGGAGAAATCCATTGTTGCTAATAAGAAAAATGTACAACAACCAATGTTAGCATAGCCCAATTTCAAAGGACAAGAGCAAGTCATGTGTTGGACTTGTGGTGGGAAACACAGGAGGAGAGGCTTTCCACATCCACAAGATGTTGGACCAAAGATTTACAGTGCTCAGGAGTTAAGCATGGTGGGGGAGGTAGCTGGAAGCATGCCAAGGATTTATGTCATAGCGGGAAACCACCAAGAAGATCACTAGGCATTCATCGTTGAGATGGAAGGTAAGATACAAGAGAAAGTCATTTCTATTTTAATTGATCTAGGCTCTAATTATAGCTATGTCCGCCTAGAGCTTGTTGATAAATGTGGTTTGGGAAAGGAGTTTCACAAAGAACCTTGGTTGGTTCAATTGGCGATTGAGACAAAAAGAAAAATTAGTCATTGGGTAAAGTATTATGCATTTGATCTCAGCGACATGCTCACAAAATCCCACTTTAATTTTTTTCCATTGGGTGTGTATGGAATATTTTTCGGCATGGACTAGTTGTACTTACATTGAACCAATATATATTTCTATGAAAAAGAAATTAAATGTTTGAATGAGAAAGGAACAAAAAGAGTGTTGCAGGGAAGGAAAAATCCCATTTCAGTGGGTTAATCACGACTATGTAGTAAAAATGCAACAACAATAAAGGATTCATGTTATTTGCAGTGCAAGTTTCCAAGAATGAGGTAATTGACAGAGAAATAGAAGATGAGGAAGCCAAATTACTAAAAAAAGTACCATGTTTTGTAGCAGTACATGGATGTATTTCCAATGGAGGTTCCTAGATTACCTCCTCACAGAGAAATATATTTCTCTATTAAGTTGGTACTTGGAGCAATACCAACATCTAAGGCTACATATAGGATGAGCATCCCAGAGCTGGTTGAGCTAAAATTGCAACTGAAGGAAATTCTTGACAAAGGCTACATAAGGCCAAGTGTATCCTCATGGGGAGAACCGATATTGTCTGTAAAGAAGAAATGTGGAACCCTTATATTATGCATTGATTACAATTAGTTAAATAAGGTAACCATTAAGAATAGGTACCCATTACCAAGGATTGATAATCTCTTTGATCAGTTGAGAGGAGTAGCAGTTTTCTCCAAGATTGACTTGAGGTCAGCCTACCATCAAGCATGAATCAAGGAGGAAGACATTCATAAAAATTATTCAGAATAAGGTATGGGCATTATGAATTTGTAGTGATACCCTTTGGGATTACCAATACCCCTGTTGCATTCATGTGTCTGATGAACAATGTGTTACATGTTTATCTAGACAAGTTTGTCATTGTATATGTTGATGACATATTGGTGTATTCAAGGAACGAAGAAGAGCATGAAACACATTTAACTACAATGTTACAACTATTGAGAGAGCACAAACTCTATGTAAATATTAGCAAGTGTGACTTCTTGTAGTCACAAATACATTATTTGGGGCATATTGTCTCCAAGGAAGGAATCTCAGTTGACCCTAAAAAGATCAAAGTCATAATGGAGTGGCCAACTCCAAAGAACATGGATGAGGTTAGGTTATTCATTGGATTGGTAAGATATTATAGGAGAGTCAACCAAGATTTCTCCAAGATAGGCCATCCCATTACACCCTTGTAGAGAAAAGGAAAAAGATTTGAGTGGACTGTACAATGTGCAGAAAGCTTTGAGTAGTCAAAACAGTTACGCACCAAGGCACTAGTGTTGATAATTGCAGATATTGACAAGGATTTTGTGGTATGAACATATAACTGCAAAGAGGAACTCGGTGGATTCTTAATGCAGGAAGGGAAATTCATATGCTATGAGTATAGAAAATTAAATGAGCATGAGGTGAATTATGTGACACATGATTTAGACTTTGTTGCCATAATGCATGCCTTAAATATGTGGAGGCACTACCTCCTTGGCAGTAAGTTTACACTCATGACAGACCATATTGGGTTGAATATTTGTTTGGAAAACCAAAGTTGAATTCTAGGCAGGCAAGTTGGCTATCCAAGCTCAGAAAATTCGACTTTGAAATTAAGTACATAAAAAGTAAAGAAAACAAAGTTGTTGATGCTTTGAGCAAAAGAATCCAAGTAAATCACTTGGAAGTTGTAAGTTCTTATATGACAGATCTGTTAGAAAGAGTGAAAAGTGTTGGACTACAAGATGATAAATATTAGCAAGTGAAAGAAAATTTGATTCAAAGTGGTGAGGATGAATAATGTTACCTCACTGAGGAAAACCTAATCAAGTTCAAGGGAAGATGTGCCTAACAATGATGAAATGAAAAGGTTGATAATGAAAGAGTTATGTGATAAGCCTTATTCATGCCACCTAAGGTATGAATAAACCCTTACAGCCTTTAAAAATCACTATTATTGAATGAAATTGAAGAGGGAAGTGGTTGATTTCATGACAAAATGCATAGAATGCCAGCAGGTAAATGTTGAGTGCAAGCATCCAGCGAGATCGTTACAGACCATCCCTATTCTGGAATGGAAGTGGGAGGTAATTTTTATATATTTCATTATAGGATTTCCTAAAACATCCAAGAACCATGATGCAATTATGGTAGTGGTGGATAATCTTAGAAAGGTAGTTCATTTTGTAGCAGTCAAATCTGCTAACTCTGCTAGTGACATTGCACAAATTTTCATAAAAGAGATTGTGAGGCTACATGGCATTCCTAAGAAGGTTGTGTTAGATAGAGATGTTAGGTTCACTTAAAATTTTTGGAAGGAACTATTTGTAGGAATGGGAACAGAATTGGCATTTAGTACAACCTATCATCCCCAAACAGATGAGAAAACAAAGAGGATTATCAAAATCCTTGAGGACATGTTAAGATTGTATGTGATTCATCAACCAAATAAGTGGGAATAATATCTTTTTTCTTGTGGAATTTGTGTACAAAAATGGATACCAAGAATCCACAAAGATGAGAACATTTGATGCATTCTATGGCAGGATTTGCTACACTCCTATTAGTTGGAGTGATCTAGTGAACAAATTCCATGTAGGACCTGATATGCTCAAGGATATGGAATAGCAATTTCAGATCATAAAATAGAATTTGAAAGCGGAACAGGATAGGCAATAAAGTTATGCATATCATCATAGAGTGCACAAAGAGTTCCAAGTTGGGGAGCATGTTTATCTGAGGATTAAGCCCATGAAGAGTTCCCTAAGGATTGGGACATGTGCCAAGTTGGCACCATAGTATTTTGGGCCATTTGAGATCCTTGAGAGGATTGAACCAATGGCTTATAGGCTAGCTTTACCTCCATCAATTACATTTCATGATGTTATCCATGTTTCTTTTCTTAAAATATATGTACATGACTCTAATCATGTGACTTATTGGTTTGTTCTACATATGGAACTAGAGGGAGAGTTCCAATAAAATCCAACGTGCATTCTAGACCAGAGGAGTCTCATGCTCTAGAATCAAGCCATAAAGCAAGTCAAGGTGTAGTGGAGGTACTTTGGGCCAAAGGAGGCCATGTGGGAAATATTGAATGCCATGAATATTAATTATTCTTTCTTGTTTACCAGTTAAAGAAAGTGTGTACATGATTGTAAACATTGTATAAAGTTGTGTATATAAAGCTCCATGAAACAATATGTGTTGTGTTTTGTTTCCGGTGTTCCATATGAGAAAATGAACACTGAGCGTAGTGTTCTCTCAAGGGGGGGGGGACTATGATATCCACACTCATGGTTCTCTCATAAACATTATTGTAAATATTTTTTCAATATGCTAAAAAAAATGGTGACACAAAGGGACACAAATTCCAGAGATGGGAAGGAGGATTGCTTGCTTGGGATGGTGTGGTTTCTTATGTAGAAACCTAAATTGCAGGACAACCATTAAAGTTGGTTGTTGCAGGAACTTAAGGGACTGGTTCTTGAATTAAATGGGCTACAATTGAAATTATGTAGGGCCATGTTTCTTGAGAAACAACAACAAGAAAAGAGGGTAGGAAGTCCATCAAGGATACTACGCATGTAGAGTAGTAAGGACACAACATAAAATAAAAAACAAGGAAAAATGATAGAAACATGCATTCATTCAAGAGGGAAAGAGGTAGACAGAGAAGGTAGAGGATTCAAACTCACAGTGAGAGAAATCAGTAGGCAGCTCTGAAGAGAAGAGAAGGGGATTGGTTCTTTGGTTCCCTTGAGGTTGTGGGTTGAATTATTAGCCTATGGAGCCATGTAATAGCTTAGGGTCTCTGGAGGCTATGGGTTGAAATAGGATTGTTGAAGCCCTATAACAAATTCGGTCCTTGGAGTTTGTGGGTTGAGATAGAGGTCTCTTGAGTCGTGTAACATCTTAGGTCCCTAGAGGCTATGGGTTGGGATGGAATTTGTGAAGCCCTATAATAGCTTAGGTCCCCTGGAGGTTGTGGGTTAAGGTAGTAGAATTTGGAGCCCTATAACAACTTGGGAAGAGGCCATCCTAAAGAAACTTCAAAGGAAAACATGATTGAAGACTTGTGGCTACTGCATTATTGTAACAATGGATTTTGTGCTCCCTAGAAGGGGGTGAATCCATGTGTGAGCACTAGGGGGTGAGTTTGAGTACCTCTGGACACCCTGTGCTATTGAAGGAAACATTGGTAAATTGGTGGAATTGAGGAAGGAGGTTTGTTATGAAACCAGCTCAAGAAAAGATAGAAAAGATAGATCAACGCCTTAGAATTCAACCTCTTCGAGGGGGCAACCTCCTTTATATTACATAAATGAACAATTCTTGGATGATACAAATGAAAAGACCTCCTTTCTATATATAGGAGTCTAACATAATCAGAGCCGACATAACAATAATAATGTAAGGGCGCAATAATAATAATAGTGGGCTTCTATGGGGCACAATAGTAACAATATGGACACTACATGGGTACATCAATATAATAAGTGGTTTGTACTAATAAAAATAAGGGGTGACACTAGTAGTATAGGGGCCTAACACATCCTTCTCGAACAATGTTTTTACACCTGCATCATCGAGCTTGCTTACAGAAATCAGATTTCTCGCTAATGCAGGAATATGTAGAACACCCAGAAGTGTTCTAACCCTTCCATATTGAAACTTCAACTTTACTTTTCTGCAACCAATGATTCTAGCTTTCCTACCATTCCCCAAGAAGACATCACCACCATCATATTTCTCATTCTTGCAGAACCACTCTATATGGGGAGTGAAGTGAAAGGATGCCCCTGAGTCAATCAACCATGCCTCATGATCTACATGTGTACTTGAAGAGGCCAAGTACACAACCCCACCTTCATCTGAGGTGGTTTTCACCTCTGTAGAAGGAGCATCATCAGATCCCTTTCCTTTATCAGGAGCTTTAGATTTACAGTCCCTTTTTTAGTGCCCTTCCTTTCCACATTTCCAGCACACCACCTTTACAGGTTTTCTTGGAGTCTTAGATCTCCCTCTAGATTTAGACCTCCCACTCGATGACTTATTTTTGTTTATGTTTTGGGACCGTCCTCGTACAGACAAGGAATCACCATTCTGGCTCTCCATATTTTTTCGTCTCATTTCCTCCGTAAGTAAGGATGAGACTATTTCATCAAACTGCAAGGCAGTTTCATTGCTACCTATTGCATTAACCAGACTATCCCACGAATCTGGTAGAGAACACAAAAAACTAATGCACTTATCTTCATCTGAAATTTTAATATCAACAGATAATAACTAACTTACCACAGTATTAAACGCATTCAGATTCTCTGTCACCGAGTCTCCATCTTTCATCCTTAGGTTATACAATTTTTTTCGTAGGAATAGTTTATTCACCAGAGACTTAGATTGGTACAAAGTCCCTAACTTGTCCCACAAAGCCTTCACCGTAGCTTCCCTTGATACA